>JAYMSU010000162.1:0-17149 GCA_036897765.1 Erodium chrysanthum | reverse complement strand
ATATGGGGAGCACTGCTCGACACCTTCCCGCTTACCATGTTCGGGAGCGTGCCTATTGTGGTTGCTCTAAAGTTTTGTATTAAAGAAGGGCATTTCTTACAAAATAAGTTTAAAACGTATCACTTTGTGATGTGATTAGATATTCCTGATATAGATTCGGCTAAATATGTCATTTCAAAAAATAAAATCATTTCCATCGGGTACTTTTCTTCGTTTCTACATTAGATCCAGAGGAGCAGTCTCCGATTTCCCGCCTTCCTTCTCAGATTCACCATTTCCGCTCAAATCCCAAACGGATTCGATCTGGGTCTTACCTAAAATCCGTTTCTCCGGTGAAATTTCAATCCAAATCCTGTTGAAAGTGTAGTTTCTTTTCTCGAATTCACTCGAACCGCCTTCGCGGAGTTTGAATTCGTTGGAACTGTCACAAAATTCAACTGGGTTTTGGATATAAACGATAATTTTGCAAGAGAAATTCATGAAATAGGGCCGCATTCTTGAATAATTTTAGTTTTATTTGGAGGGTTTTGTGAAAGTCTGAGAAGGATTTAGAGGGTGAGAGGAGAGGATCGTCAATGGAAAATGGAGATTTGATTGAGCTCAAATTCAGGCTTGCTGATGGAAAAGACATTGGGCAGAGCAAGTATAGTCCATCCATAACTGTGGCTTCTCTCAAAGAAAAGATACTAGCTCAATGGCCTAAAGGTGATTTTCTCATCTTTGTTTATCTTGTCTCAGATTTGTTTTTACCATACAAAGGCATAATGATGGTGTTTTGATTCTTGATTGTGTTCAATCTATGATAAGATATCTTGTTCTGTTCAGTTTTGATGATATATTGAAGATGGTCAAAACAATTTTCAACTTATATGCAAGTTGACATCTATATCTGTTCTTATTTTAGTAATTTCTCAATACAAGTTGACCCAATGCTAAATGACCTCATTCAAAACATTGGCCATGCCAACAAATGGAAGCCAGCGAGATATGCATATTAACTACTACATGCCAAATCTGTAAATAGGATGATACCGTTGTTAGTGATGAAACCTAAAGATCAAAACATATTTAGCTTGTATTTCCATGGAAATGGCTCACCATTAGGTACTTCTCTATGTTTGGCTTTTTTCTTCTCTTTTTTGGTGATCCTATTATCCCAAGCTTACTTTGCTTGGTAAACTAATACTTCACAAATTCTGAATGATATTAATCTTGCTGTATTGATTAATTCTCGTATGTTATATTGTCTGTATTTTGTAGGCAAAGAAAATGGTCCAAAGACAATAAATGATGTGAAACTTATTAACGCCGGGAGGATTCTTGATAACAATAGGACACTCGCCGAGTCCAGAGTTGTGGTTGGTGATCTACCGGGAGGTGTCATCACTATGCATGTTGTTGTTCGTCCTCCTCCTCTGGACAAAAATTACGGTAATCATTTAACAAAGCATGTCTCACATAGATGCCATTTTTTGCTTCATGAGGACCACTTCCATTCATCTTTGCATTTACAAGCATTATCATCAAATTAAGCCTGGGAAAATCCATTGTCTTGATCATTGCACCAAATGATTTTAACTGTGTCAGTGTAGGTCTGCATTTACAATTCATTGAATGTGCATTTATGTGTACAAGGATCTTTGCAAAGGTCATTTGCATATATCTTTGCCCTCCCTGTGAACAAACATCCTCATGTGCTTATTTGGGGGTTTTCCTTGTCCTGTCCTTTTCAACTACAAATTACCAATAGTTCATGCCACTTATCACATGTACAAGATCTTGAGAACATGTCACAGAACATAAGTGGGGGGTTATTCTTTTCCCTTTTCAATCTTGTCTTTGCCAACTTATGATTTTATCAGAACAAAACCTTGTTAATCCGTCTTATCACGATGCTTCTGAGTGGCGCTAAAGATTCTTGTTAGTGGAAAGTTAGGCAACTTGACCAAAAAATAACATCCCTATCATGAGCAGTTCTTTATGGATATGCGCATGTGTTTTGAATGAATGGAAAACATGTAACCTTATCCCCCCGCTAACTCTGACTCAATTTATTTTGTAGAGAAACAGCTGAGCAATTCATCAAAAACTCCCCGGTGTGCATGCTCAATATTGTAGCGGGGTACCAAAGCTTCTTCAAGTGATAGAATTGTTTCTTGTTCTCCCATAGGATGGCTGTCCAGATGCTTTTGGATGTGTTACATAGTTTGGGGCATCCTGACCTTGATTGGCAGTAGAGTTAGTGTGTGTGGGTTTATTTTGATGACTTGTGGTCCTTCTCTTGTAATGATTTCGTATTGGGCACTACCTTCTTGTGGGTCTTTCATGTCACTGAAGGAACTGGAACTGTTGATTCAGGAAAAATGGGTAAAGATAGAAAAGGAACAGAAAAAGGGAAATTATCAAAAACAAAAAATAGATGTACAAGTAATGGCTCATTTGGCTTGATTTGTGAAATTTGGGTTTTGTTGTATGACACTGATTTCTTGAAGAATACTGGGGTCATTTCACATAACATGTATTATTTATGCTTAATCATCTGCCTCTTAACACTTCTTATCTTTTACACAGTATTGTAGTCTATAGATGCTAATTTCAGGTACAAAAAAATAGGAAATGGACATTGAAAATGATAATTGGGAAGCATACAATTAGGCTCTTTGCAGATATGTAAATAGAAATTATTGTCAACCAAAGAATTTGATTACTATACAACAGAACTAATTTTGCACCATCAAGATGCTCCAAATCCCCCCCAGATCCTAAACATGGGCTCTACTCATGGCCGGCAACAAGTGGAACACACGTTTGTTTACACAACTCAGCTGTCATGTAGCTTTCAATTGCTTGTAGTATTTGATTTCTGCACTCAAAAATCCAGGACATTGTCAACAATTGTATTATTTATATCCGAGGAAGGGCTGCTTTCTGTGACTTGAGGATGACTTCTAGTTATAGATATCAAGAATGGTCACCAGATGAGGAGCGATTTAGATGTAGGAACTTCTTAGATGCGCGGACGTTCTTGAGAGTCATCATAAGTTTCTGTCTCTCTCCTTCAACCTCTGCAAACTGAAGGCTTAGCTGCGAATAACGGTCATGCATCTCTTTCAGTTCTGTCTCCACAGCTGCAAACCTTCCTTTTATGTCCAATGTTTCCTTTATCAGCTCATTGATGTCCCTAAAGCTTTTGAATACTGCTTCCTCATCACTGTGCTGTTTCAAGAAAGAACTGGACAAGAAAGGAGAGAGTCACATAAAACTTCACAAGAAATTATCAACTTTCTTCTGTAAACAAAAGAGTCTTGGGGATTAGGGACATCCTTAACACAACACCTATGTTAGATAAGAAGATTAGGCAGATGTTAGCAAAAAAGATTCTTGCTCCTGTCTATCTAATCCCAGTCAATCCAAATTTTGAACAGCTTATCATTATTGTGCTGGATGAAATACCTCTGAAAATGAAGACTTGATTTCTTTTTTGCCTGCAATGCTTCGGCGAGCTCAAGTTCTAAAGCAAGTACTCTCTCTAATGGATTGCCACTTGCTGAAAAGTCATTAAATAAGGGGAATTTGCCTCCCAGTTCTTCATTTACCTAAGAAAGAAGCAGAAATAAGATACAGACCACTGGGGGACAGGAAATGATAAGTTGGTAAAGGACACAAACTAGTTCACCTTTTGTAATTGAGTTAATTCTTGTTCTAAGCCTGGGAATTTGGGGGTAAAATGATTATCATCTTGCAAAAGATGTGAATTCTCACTTTTCATCCTCTCTAACTGCAAGCAGAAGACTTGTGTTTAGATAGGATTTCCAACCAAATAAGCAATATTCAGGCAGTACCTAGAGCATGCATATAAAGGTATGAAAAATGATTAGATTGCTTCTTGTCCACATTCACATTGCATGGTATACATACCTCTTTATTCAAATGGTCCATGGTACACTTCAAAGTTTCAACCCTAAAATGATCATTGATGAGAGTCAACTGCTCCGTGCCACTTTCTTGATCAATGAACGCATGACTAAAAACTCCATTTACATCATTGCACACAGTAGCATCCTGATAAAGGATTATACATAAAATTTGTTAGAGTCCATCCCCTCAACCAGTTCAATGAAACATAGATAATAGGCCGGAAAAAACAGAGTAACATTGTGCTTAATATTAGCAGAAAAATTCCTGCCCTGGTTCAAAGGACAGGAGCTGGACTTCAGAAAGTATCTAAACTACTTAATAGAATTTAATCAGCTGCCCTGGAACCTCATATTATTTTATCATATACATTAATGAAAATATTACTTAAAAAACAAGATTCACGTGAGATGATGCATAGACACCCATCTACAGTACTTCAACACGTTGCTTTTATTTAATTACTTATTATACTTATCAACATATGGTGATAAATCACTAAAAAAAAGTCAACACTCCTAGAAGCTTTTGACGAAGACTTGTGAGAGATTTATTATATTCCAGATTTTGGCTATGAGACCAACCTGATAGTTAGAAGAGGAGATAAGGAACAAAATCTACTGGCAGTTAGAAATATATTATGGTGCTTCTCCATTCAAATATATCTGAGCCAAGATAAATCTTCAGATTTCACGACCTAAACTTTTATTGCTTCCAACAACACTAATTCTGACCTCAGAGACAAAACAGTAGTATCTCAGTTGATTAATTAAAATACCAAACACTGTGAAGATGTTGGTGGGGAAAAATAAATCAATTTGGAAAACTAAATTTCTAATGAAAGTTGCTAATCACCTGCGGTTGTCGTGTGTTCACAAGTGCACTTGAATTTCCTCCATCAATGGGAATCAAGTGCGAATTTTCTGCCTCACGAGGATCATTCCCAAGAGCATCACTTTTTTCAGTCTGAATATTCATGGGACACGAGGAACTCTTGAGCAGTTTTTTTGTCAGGGTGAGCTCATCTACAATTTTACACTTCTCATCGTTGCATTCTTGCAAAGAAACTTCAAGCTTTTGTTTTTCTTCCTTGCAGCATTCAAGACTTATCAATGAGCATTCCAATTCAGCTTTCATTAGGTCATTAGCCTTCACCTTTTCACGCTTGTCAGACAGCACTGATTGCAGCTCCGACTCCAATTCCAATATCTGCATACCCAGCTCTTCATTTTTCTTCAAGTGTGAAGCTTCAGATTTCTTCATATTCTCAATTTCACCAATGGCATCTTGTAATTTCCACAACATTTCATCACTGTGCTTTTTGGAGATCATAAGCTGGTGTTTCGATTCTTGCAGCCTAGTTTCATACTGTTCTTTGATAAAAGCAATTCTCAAGGACTCTTGCACTGCAACTGTTGGTCCATCAGGTTCTTTTTTCTCACGAGCCTGAAGACACTCAGCATCAGCCTTGTCTTTAAGCTCCCTGAAATGAACTGATAAATTTTTAAATTCTTCTGTCTTCAAAGTCTGTTCCGATAGCCTGCGCGTAAGGTCACTAATCTGGTTCTGCAGCATCTCGAGTTCATCATTATATTGTTCTGTCAAATTCATCTGAGAGTGATTTTCATCCAACTTCGCTTTGAGTACCAGAACTTTAATCTCCAATTCTTCATTGGATAGGATTAACTCATCAATCTCCTCTTCTGAGCTTACTACGATGCACTTGAGTTCTTCAACCTCTAGTGCGGTCTGATTTTTATCCCCTGCAATCCTAACCTCCAAATTGGTAGCCCTGTTCTTGTATTCCTCAAGTTCTGCTGATAGGAGACTGCTAGAATCAAGAAGCACTCTATTGTGGGAAATGGAGGCTTTTAACTCAGATCTTATAGAATCAAGACTTCTTGTCAATCTTGCATTTTCTTCAATGTATTGTGCTTCACCAGCTAGACAACCATTAAGTAGGGTCTCTAACTCAAGATGCTTCTCATGAAGCTCTGTCAGGTGGCTATTCGAGGAATGAAGTTGCCGAATAAGCTCCTCCATCTGGGCTTCATATTGACTTATGGTGAAAGCAAGTGTAATATCTGCAGCTACTGAATATTCATACATTTCAGACAACTGAATTTCCAAATCATTAGCAGAAACACACTCTCTGTCAACAGTCTTAAGAGACTCCTCATGTTGTAATAAAAGATGGCAGGCTCGAGATTTCTCTAATTCCAGTTCTGTCACCTGCTGCTTAAGAAAGGCTAGTTCAGTTTTATGCTGGTCAAGATGCAGAGACATGCAATCCTTCTCATTTACTTGAGAAGTAAGAATTTCCACTGAACTCTCTAGTTTATTCCTCAAACTTCTCTCAGCGCACAACTCATCATGCAGAGACTGAAAGCTTCCCTTTAGATCAGTAAGCTCCAATAAAAGATTAGCATATTCCACAGTTTTGTTCTGTAGAGCTGTCTCTAAAGCTCTGTTTTTCTCAGAACATTCTGCTATGTTTAACTCACTCCTTTCAAGTTCCTCACTTAAAGTCTGCAGCACTGAGATTTCTTGAGCAAGATCTCCATTTCTGGAAGTAAGTTGTTGCAGCTCAAGTTCCAAACCATCAAAACCAGAGAAAAAATCTTTGTGCTGCTGCAGGTACTTTCCTTCAGTTTCTGTGCTTTCATTGACTTTTTCCACAACAGCCTCGAGTTTTAGCTGGAGGTTTTGCACAAGGGAGCCAGACATATCTAGTTTATCCACCACATCCAGCATGTCATTTTCAAACTTCTCTTTAATGGCCAAAACATCTGACTCTGTGGTACTCAAGGACTCCCGAGCCAAATCTCTCTCTTTAATGAGGACTTTTTTCTCCTCTACAGCTTGAAGGATCTTTTCACATGTCATATGCTGGACATCTTCCAATTGCAATACCATAGATTCCAAGTCTTTGGACTCCAAATCCTGGACAGGTTTACTCCAGAAAGACTGTTCATTAAGATCTTTGTCATACGATGCCAAAAGGTTCCACAACTTATCTTGCAGAAAGGTGACCACATTCTGCAAATTCTTCTTCACAGAAGCTAGCTCCTCACATTCAGATTTCAAGTCTTCCTGCAAATTAGAAATTTTATTATGAAGACCACCATTTTCAAGGGTTCCTTTTTTCAATAAATCTGCCAACTCCATTTTTTCTGCAAGGCATGCCTCATATCTTTTCTCATAACTTCCTTTTTCTGCCTTTAGGGCTTCCCCATCAGTAACTTTTTGAGTAAGAAGTTGTTTTTCAGTGGTTAGATCTTGCAAGTTTGCTTCCAAAGTTTGGGCCCTTAAAACTAGTTCATCAAATTCAGATTTGACAAATTTCAACTCCTCCTGCAAAGTAGAAACTTCATTTCGAAGATTTTCATTTTCAAGGGTTTCCTTGCCCAATAAATTCGCCAGATTTGTTTTGTCTACTATGCATGCCTCATATTTGCTCTCGTAACCTCTGTATTCTGTCACTTGAGCTTCCAATTCAGTAACTTTTTGAGCAAGAAGTTGATTTTCACAAATAGAATCTTGTAAATTTGCTTCCAAAGTTTTGTTGCACAAAGCTAGCTCATCAAGTTCAGATCTGACAGATTTCAACACTTCCTGCAAAGAAGAAACTTCATTCTGAAGAGCTCCATTTTCAAGAGTTTCCTTCTTCAATAAATTTACCAATTCTTCTTTCTCCATAGTGCAAGCCTCATATCTTCTCTGATAACTTCTGTATTCTGTCAGTAGGGCTTCCCATTCGGTTAGTTTTTGAGTAAGGAGTTGATTTTCAGAGGTAACATCATGTAGACTTGCTTCCAGGTTTTGCTTCTGCAAAGCCATCTCATTGCACGCGGTGATGGAGGTGGCCTTGTACTGATTTAGAGAGTGAATATCATCATCTGCAATCTGCAGTCTCTGTGACAGTGATTCATTGGACTTAATTGAAAGCTCCAGCTTCAGTGTAGCTTCATCAAATTTCTCTTGTAAAAGTCTAATGTCAGCACTCGCTTCAAGCAAAGATAGCTGCAGAGTCTTTGAAAACACATCCAGAGACACATTTGCCAAGTGCATTTCACAAACTTCTTCTTCAACCTTTTGATACAGCCCTTCCTGCAAGTGGAGAGATTTTTTCAGGTCCTCTAACAGCATGTCTCCACCAATGTGTTGCCTCCTTATCCCTTCATGTCGGTTCTGAAGTTCCAAGAGTTTCGAACCACCAAACTCCTTCAAATGCACTGTCTGGTTCAGCACACTTTCTGAGTACGCTTGAGAACCTAGTTCTGAAGGATCTGCCAAAGATTGCCTGATGAGATTCTCATTGGTCTCAAACATAGACAGAACCTGGAAAGAGAGCACTTCCAGGTCCTTCTGTAAGTGATCGACAGCAATAGAGTAATTCAAGCGTGCCCTTTTCAAAGCTGCTTCAGCAGTAATAGCCCTTTTCTCAAACTCCTTGTTAAGGTAGTCCATTTCACATTTGTCTTCAGCAAACTTCAACATTTGCTCATTCATATCATGGCGCATTGCTTCCATCTCACCCTTGGTGGACGAAAGTGTGTACAAGCAAGTAGAATGCTCTTTCCTCAGATTCTGCAACTCTCCCAGCATTTGCCTTTGGTTTTCCTCAAGCTCATGAATGAGGGCCTCGTAGTAGCACTCCATCTGGTTCATTTTCCTCACAAGGCTTTCTCTTTCAGCTTTTGACTCATCCAACTCACGTATAAGTTCAAAGATTTTGCCTTTCATTGAATTGGTAGCATCTACAGGATCAGATTCATTAGACACTATTCCTGGTATACCAAGACATAAATCTGCATCAAACCCGTTTGAGGATACAAGTTGTTCACCTTTCTGTACAATCATTTGCCCAGCCACTTGGGGAGGTGTTTCCACAGATGATACTTGTTTAAGATCCTGAAGAACACCAAGCAAAAACCCCAAGTCCGATTGAAGGAACAACATGTCCCCTTCATGGAGCCCACCAAATGAAGCTTTATTTTGAAGCTCTTTTATTTTATCCTCCATAACTAAAAGCCCCTTGAGCCATTTAAGCGGCAAATCTTGAAATAAGCTACCTCCAAAATCTTCTCTGCTGGAAAATGGAGGGGTTTTAGAACTTCTGTGCTGCACAAGATCATCTTTAAGCTTCAAATACTCTAATTTCAATGAAGAAACTTCCTTTGCCAGATCATCTCCTGAGACAATCTCATTGGTAAGTTGCTGAGAAAAAATTCTTGTTTCGGCACCTATCTCATCAGCCTGATTTTGCAAGGAAGCTACCTCCTGCTTCAGTTCAAGAATGGACGACTCTGCTGCTTCCAGGCTTCCTCTGAGTCTTCCATTCTCTTCATACACACTTGCCAAGTCATTATCCACAGAATATTCTGAACCACAGCCATGAACCCAATCATTGGTGCCTTGTCCCGAAAACCGGCGATCAGACGTGTCCACTTTTTCTTGTTGCGGACTTTGAGCAAGGGAAAGTGCACCTAAATCACCAGAGGTTGTGCTCTTGAGACTTTCAATCTCATTTGTGCTCGATGTATCATGCTTCTCAGCATATAAACTTTCTGATGTGTTGGAAGAACCATCGTACGCAAGAGCTGATTCTGAATATTCATCATTCATCCCTGCCCGTTGCAGTGAAGGTAGCTGTTTAGTTTCTGGTTTGAATCTAACCCGGGCCTGGACCTGTGCTCAGAGAGAAAGAAAAAAGATAATTAAGGTTCACATATTGTGTAAGTTAAGATTTCACCGCTGAGAATAGGAGGAAACTAGATAGGCAGCCTTCACATAACAATAAGAGGCCTACTTCATCAGCAGGTAAAGAGTGTCACTCTAGACCCAAAATGAAGCATTTTCATCTTATTTCTTATTTTCTTTCAACTGACTAACATTATAAGAGAAATGTTCTATCACTGTTTGATGTGTGAAAAATGGGGAAGTGAGGATTTGCTAGTTTAACCAGCAATAATATTATACATGCAAACGAGCAAGCAAGCAAAATAAATAGTTACTGTGGAGAAATCAAAAGGTATCGGAGGTTACAATCATGGACCGATGAAATTTCAACATGCACAAGTGCAAGGAGAAAATCTCTTCATGTTCAGACAAGTTCAAACAAAACAAAAACATACGCAATTTAGTGGGTAAAAACTATAAGACCAATTCAGCAAAAAAACTGCTCTTTCTAGGAAATCTAGTTTGAACTTAAGACCCTACTTCAAGGAAAGCAAGCTCTTCAGCATTTGGCCCAAGACGTGTTGGTGTATAAATATGGCATCGCTAGAAACTGTTGGTATTTAAATATGGCATGACCAATAAATACTAAATTTTACCATCTGATCATTGACAGTGCCTTCAGAAGATGACCCTTTGCCACCAGCACGTTCATCATGATTGGCATGGCTAGAAGTCCCTTCTCTGAGTTCCCTCTGCTGCTCAAATTCTCTGAAATTAATTATCACCAACAAAATATGAAAATCCGATGTGGTTGAATTTGAAGAAAGCACCAACTTTACATGTTTTGCTGTAGTACCTGAAACCAGTCTTGGAAGTCAGCAGCTGCACTGTAACCTGACATTGAATTACATGACCCGCAAAAGTATTCAGGAATTATATAAATAAATCTTTATAATAGTTAAAATCACTTGACAATTGTTGCTATGTGATACTACAGCCAGTGGATAACCAAATTCAACATTCCCAAGATTTATGTTTTTCAGAAATCCTTACATGTAATGTTGTCCCGGAGTCACATCCTAAGAGAACTAATGCAACAGACGAAGGTTTCATAGCATCAGCATAATCAGCAAGGTTTATATTAGCCTCCCCGAGAATGCTAGACCGTGAAGAACCCTGTTAGAAAATAAACTCAGCAAGCATGATCAATCTCATATAAGAGAATATAATGGTTAGAATAACAACTTTGATGGTGATAGAGGACTAGAAAAAAATAGACAGGATAACATGATTCCAAATATTAAGTATAGTTTGCATTATTCCAAGGATTAGAACTGAAAAGATATGAAATAAATTAAAAGGAACATTACCATGGCCACAACAACTTTATAGAGCTTTTCATCATACTGTTTGGTTTTGGTGTCTAGCAGAAGTCTTGTAGTCTCATAGATGGGATCTGACCATTTGCAAGTCCCGTTTCTCACATTTGCTTTGTTTGTCTTTGCTGTTGCTTTTCCAGAATCAGCAGGTATGAGAGATATAAAGAGCTTATCCCATCCAGATTGTGGAACCTGAATATTCCAAGGAGAAATGAAACATTAACCACGCTATTAAGTAGCAACTCTGATTGGAGTACCATTTTTGTACATTTTCATTTACTATTCTTTCTTTTATAACTTGAAGTCATTTCTTAAGCACTAGGGATCATATTATCAGAAATGTTTTATGTTTTGGAACAACTATGCTTTATGCTACCAAATCAAGTTGGCCCAGTGGTTACGGGCTCCCTCTAACACAATGGAGGACCAGAGTTCAAATCCTGGTGAAAGCAATCTTATGTGTATATAAGAATCATAAGTTTAGTGTTTCTTGCTTCTACATAAGCAAGCAAGGTCAAACCTTGGTACAAAAATGGCTTATAAAAAAAATTATGCTTTATGTTATCAGAAATGCAAAGGGAGTAACGGGAGGGAAGGCAAGAAAAAAAAAATGTCTTCCCAACAACTTCTGAATAATATTTTCTGTTCTTTTCCTTGAGGAAACTTACATGAGTAGCATGAAACTGCAGTCGGAAAACCACTTTTACTTTTGTTTTCTCCAGCCTCCACTTTGTAACCCTCGACATTGCTGGAAAATCAATCTATTGCTTTCTGCATATCATCAAGGCTTCAATTTCATTCCCATGCGTAATTCATTCTAAATCAAGTCCTAACCTAGGCATTTCCAGAATAAATGAATCAGAACTTAAATTAGCATCTTAATAGGATGTTCACTGAAAAGATGAAACATTTTTTTTCTGGATGACAAGCAGCGTGACAATTTGCATAGGTATTTGAAACATCTTTTTTAACATTTTTATTTTTGCACTCAATAGTCTTTGCAGTTATTTTTCTTTGGTTGGTAATGCATTACAACAACAACAGCAACAACTTAGCCATTTTCCCAATCGATTAGGGTAGGCCGGTTCCAAACATCTGCTTTGCCCTTTTGAAGGAACTACAATTGACATCAAGCAAGAATTTATAACTTGCTATCTGAAAAGCAATACATCATGACTTGCACGGCTAGTGAGGCAGAAAATTAAAACACTTCCAACAACTGAAATGGGTAGAAAGCATACATTCAGAGCATGTTTATAGTGTGTTCATGAGTTTTCTCTTGAACTACTAGTCTTCTTTTTTGTTAGTGTAGATTTATCTCTAGATTTTCATTGGGAACAACAGAAGGGTGGCAATGAATTGCATTTGTGGTAACTACTATCAGGTCTAATTATTACAGGATAGAACAACAAAACTGAAAGCAGAACAAAACTTGTAGAGCAACAATCCCTCTATATCTATGCTGCATCACATCTCAAAACCTAGATGCTAAAGCAGGTAAACCAAACTCAAGTAGACTAAAAGCATAAACCAAGAAAAATGGAAAGAACGAAAAAAGCAAGAGGGTGTGTGTTTCTTTTGCTAAATTATAATTTTGGGTTTGGGGAAGGCGGAACTACAGTTGCAATTGCCGCGATGATCACTAGAACATGGACCGAAGATACTGAAACCTTGGACTGATACAGTTCAGTTTACTCGGTATAATCCACAAACTCCCATACATCAAAACCGTGATCAGAGTATGAGACAGGTTTCTCTATACACGTAATCACTTAGCCCCTTTCTGCCCCCCAAACCCAGATGAGGAACCTTGGGTCCTTGAACCAATAGCCATCTTTCGGCTATTAGAGCCTCCTTCTTTCGGGACCAAGGAGTAATATTGTTGACCTGTTATCCATGGACTATGCCGTTAGGCCCTGATTCACCCTATGTGAGCAAAACTTGGGGATGAAAAATAATTCTTGGGTTTTTGGAGCATTAGATTTTCAGCAATGATTGCATAACTGAAGTTGACATTCTCCTTTCACTTCTCACACGAGCACTTCCCCATAGGGATGAAACACTCCACTACTGATGCATTTTTACACACCACAACTACTTTGGCACAAGATAGGTCAAACAGAGAGATACTACACATTGTTTCAAAGGTAGCAGCTTCTAGGCAGACCCTCTGATGTCAAAACTAGGGGTTAATGTGGGCTCCTCATGCAGTTAGGTCGTTTTGGCATATAGGACTTAAAATAAAGAGATCCTCCTAATTCAGAAACTTATCAATCAGAAACAATAAACATAAATGCTTGGGGGTAAGTAGATTAAAATGAGCACACCTGACACTAGATCCTATATAATATTCCAGTGATGGATTTGGAACATTTATATCCCTAAGATCGCCTTGAAATCACTCAGGTGGCATAAGGATGGGGTCTTGGAGAGATGTAGAAGAATGGGTTCCACAAAACAAGTGGATGATAATTCCGCAAAAGAATATCAGCTGATTAAATCAGCTTTATTCTCGTTTAGGGCAATATTTTAAAGAAAATTATCAGGAGTCGGGTAGGAGAGAACTCATTTCATTACTGTACCTCAAGTGTTTGACTTGTTCTCATCTATGACACCTACTTTGTTGAGAGTAGGCCTTGTAAGGGTCTTGTGGAAGTGGAACCAACCTTAAAGATTTTAAACTCACTCAAATTCACAATTTGCACAGACTAATTGTGGATTTGAAAAAAAAAAATATCTTCCCTGACTAATTTAAAGTATTCATATTAACAACTTACCTATAAATTAGCAGTGGGTTTCAACAAAATCAGGCATGAATATTGCCAACAGTAATTAAAGAACCAATTCTAAAATGTTACTAAAATGAAAAAACTTTGTTTGGTAAACATAGAAAGATAGAATGAATATACAAATCCCCTCAAATTCACAAATGCAGATGCAGCCCACAAGAAAATGCTATCATTCAACAAATTCATCACTAGCTTAGCTACTCAGACGAAAAGGCGATCAGAAATAAATACTTAATGGAAAGAAAGTAAGAACTCAAAGCAAGTTAAAACAACTCAGCAGGAACTAGAACGGGCTAGAATCAGGTATCAAAATTTAAACATATGCCCAAAATGTAAAACACAGTATGCAGATATACACAACCCAGATCTTCAATTTATACCACTAAAACACCAACAGCTACTAAAACCTACACCCCAACCGAGCAAATTCTGGCAATGTGTTCTAGCTATAGCTGGTTTGACTTTATGACCAGTATGCACTAAGAGAATCAAGCACTTTACTTTCTCATCACTATTTCCCCCTCCATTATTGTCATCAACCAAAAGGGAAATAGTGTGAGAAAATTGAACGAATTCGGAAACAAAGACAAGGCAAATTGAAGCACATACCTGTTCAGAAGCAGACCCAACTTTCCCAAAAAGCAAAACCCGGAAAAGGGTTTGCAAATTCGGCGATCCGAACCCGAGAAGCACTGTGCAGAGTTAGATTTGAAGGTCCAAAAGGACAAAACAATGAAGACCCAGAGCCAGACCCAGAAACGAAGCAGTTGGAGAGTAGCAAACCCAGTTCCACAGTGACATACACAAAAGGGCAAATGGGAGAGAAGTGAATCTGGAGCCGAATGCCTAGCCAAATGTGGAAATTTGAAACGTACCCTCCAGAAATCACTGTTGCTGCTCAGCCCCGAAAGTCACTGGCTGGTAAAATCTGTCGCGAAACACGCCAAAACCCAGATAAAATAAAAATAAAATAATCCAACTTTGGTAGAGAACTTTCCAGAAAAGAGCAGGTGGCTCTCTTCATTTCACATATTGCTATCAGAAAATAAGAGCTGCAAAAACCCTAAACGACGACGGTGGTTCATTTTGCCGTGCAGTCGACGCGCCGCCGTGTTGGTTCCACAATTTCTTGCGAGCTGTGAATCTTCATCATAGAAATGGTGAGTAGTTTTAGCTCCTATTCTTCTGATGAATATTTATTTTTGTTAATTTTTTCGATTAAGCATGATTTTTTTGGGACTGCATGATAAAAAATATTTTTATTGTCGAGGTTTGGCGTCAAATCTGATTAAGGTGTTGTGGTTAACGACGTATTTGTGCCTTGTTCGTCAAACCCTCTGTTTGGCTGGCGAGAAATTGTGAGAAATTCTTAGGGTATTTTTGGGGACAAAGTTTTAGTTTTTTCCCCCTTTCCCCAAAGAATACATCTGTAGACAAGCTGAATTTGGTGATGTTAGAGAGATTGACATATCTGCTTAAGGAGGTGTAGTGTAGCCAATTGTGTAGGGAAGAATATTGATCAAGGATCTATTGGTAGTATTTGATTTTCACGAAATGGTTGAGTTATTGTCGTAATGGGTTCTTAGCAAAAAAATGGATTATTTGCTGGGATTTTATTGTACATATATTGAAAATGGCTGAAATGTAAAGCTTTTGAAAATTATTTGGTGGGAATTTATCAAAATTACATTTCCATTTCGTTAATGATATTTGATATTTCTGAGAAGAAGGAAACCACATCGCCTATGATGATTTGATTAATCACTTCTTGACTGAGGAATATACAATGACATGCTGTTTCAATAAAGATGTGTGGAGGCTAATAGTTCACACTGTCATATTATAAATGTGAACAATTTAGGCAAACTGGATCGAACATTTGACGGATTAGAAGCATAGATTGTAAACATTTTCTAGAAATTGTTGTGTGTGCAATACTTGAAGTGCAGGTATTGGTTGATTAGAACCGATAAATATCCTATTCTTTTTACACTCATTATTTGGCCCAAGACACCTCTCAAAATTGAAGGAAACCAATTTCATAACTATTCCAAAAGCGGAATTAGGTAGGCTTCAATTCCATGGCCTCATCAGTTCTCATTGCCGCCTTCTCTTTGATTGCACATGAATATGCTCACTTAGAAGACATCAATTGTGAGGTCATAACGGTCCTATCTCCATAATTCTGTCCATGCCAAATAATGTTTCTTCTGCTGCATAACCCTTAACAACATTAACTGTGGTTGGTTCAACGCCCTAGGTTTTCTGTCTTGCTTGTCTCGTTTAATCTTCTCTGATCATGACCCTCTTTCTATGCCACCTCATTGTTTCAGCCATCTTGAAACTCATCTGATCTTTACCCCACATCAAGTAGTTTGTTCTCCTAGATGCTTGGCCCTCACAGCTGAGGAATGCTTGTCTTTTTTTGTTATTGATCCTAGTAGGGAACCTCTGTCTAGAGCTCATGGCTTTCCAATATTTTTAAGTCAAGACTCTGCTCTGTCGAAGTGAAGAAAGAGCCATAACATACACAAAAAAAAGAGCTGCTGTTATTATTTGAATGATGCAATTGATGAATCCGTCCTTTTGGTTTGCTGTATCAGCTTCTAGTTTATATTGTCTAAGCTCAATTTTTATTACGTAGATTCTTATTTTTTATGCTATACCTCGGACTGACAATGCTGAAATTTGCATCAGACTACTCCATTGATAGCCGGTATGGCTGTAGCTGCTGCTGCTTATGCAGGCAGATGTGGTATCCTGGCTTGGCAGGCATTTAAAGCAAGACCACCGACGGTCAGAATGCGCAAATTCTATGAAGGTGGTTTCCAGCCTGTCATGACGAGGAGGGAAGCCGCTCAAATACTAGGAGTCAGGTATGCTTCACACTTTGTGTAAACCTTGGAATGAATGTTCCTTATTAGGTAAAGGAAGGGTTCAAGTACTGAATATGCACTACTTGGTTTCGTGTGTGAGTGATACACGAAGGTGATATTATTCTTTGAGCGTTAAATTTGAAGGTTTCCACAAAGCAGCTTGACGGAGAACAAAGTTGTGTTTTTGTTTCGATAAGCCATTGGTGTACCGAGATTTGGGCTCACTCGCTTATGTAGAAGCGAGGAGTACCAAACTTGCGTTGGTGAGGATAAAGTTGTGTTAGTTTTCAGTTTTCCCCGCTTTGCCATAAAACAAAATACTTTTGTGTACCAGCTTCTTATTTGCATTTCAACTTCATATATGCAAAATACTTGATCACTTAGTCCAACTTATGTTGGTAAGTAAAGGCCTAATCCATTTTTAACCCCACTGCAAAGTGCAAACATAATCATTCCATACATATGTCAAAGTTTTTCATTGTTGTGTCTGAACTTTGGGCTCGCTTGC
>JAYMSU010000161.1:0-17153 GCA_036897765.1 Erodium chrysanthum | reverse complement strand
GTGAAGACGGCTCGGTTCTGGTGGCCAATTAGTATACCCTCGCAGTCATGCGTACGGCGTCGTATTATGTAGGGGTTAAACTTTCTTACAGGCATCAGATAAACGACGGCGTTTAAGTTCCTTATATGTGTTTGAGAGCAACGAAGACGAAAGGGGAAAGACAGAAAGCTAAAGAAAAGACGCTAAACCCCAAATGGCGACTTTGGAAGTAGTGATAGACTCCGATGGCTCTCAATTCGATCACACACCTTTTTACTGGTAACGGATTGTCCCTACAATTTATTAATTAATGTTATCGTTATCTTTGGATTTATTGATTTTAATATTTGCATACTTCATTCATAGTTGTGTGATCTTTCCCTCAACGATTGGGACAGAGAAATTGATATTTTAACTTTGCATTTCTTTGGTTTTTGGTTTATTGTCAG
This sequence comes from Erodium chrysanthum, assembly GCA_036897765.1. Taxonomy (NCBI): domain Eukaryota; kingdom Viridiplantae; phylum Streptophyta; class Magnoliopsida; order Geraniales; family Geraniaceae; genus Erodium; species Erodium chrysanthum. Next base: position 16,725 of record JAYMSU010000161.1, on the reverse strand, counting down.
TGAGGAGAATGTTTACAGGCTTTGTAAGAAATTGTGCAAAGATGGGGCAGCAGATGCGGAGGGTTCTGATCTTTTTGCTGTGTTCATCTCCAATGAAAAGAAGCAGGCATGTGCATTGTGATTTTGTGTGTGATTTAGATATTTTATCATGCCAACTGATATCGGGTATCGTGCCCGTCAATTTTGGGCACATAGTTTTCTGATTATGTTTCTTTACATTGTCTGTCTGTCATATACGAATTGTGGGTAGATTTTATGTGCTCCAAATATTGATTTTTGTTTTTGAATCGTGTTTCTCTTATAGTGCCACTCTTCATTTACAGGGAAGAACAGAGATTTTAGCCTAACCTGCTTCATATGTGAGCTTACTGCGAACCTTTCGTGAAATGGAAATGCTAATGTCACTGTAGTTTTAAGCTTTTTTAGGTGGTGATTTGTCATATTCTTTCCTCAGTCTTATAATTCAGACAGGACAGACGATGTGAACATGCATAATCAGTTTTTTTTTTTTTTTTTTTGCTTTGGAAGTTGGAATCTTAGAAGTGTGATCCTTTGGATGAATTTGTAATTTGAATGCTTCAGTTTCATTTTTACTTGATGAGTTAAGATCACGGTTATTGAGAATTCTCTTCAGTCTTCTAGTTGTGTATTTGCAAGTCATATTACTTGCTGTGCTGTCCAGTGTAATTTTAATGTAATCATTTTGATTAGTTGCCCTAATGTGATTTTGTTTCATTTCTACACGGTTTTGATAAAATTGCTTCTCAATCGGAATTACCTTGAGTGTGAAACTTGTTTTTCACCTTTTGTAGATCCCGCTGTGGCATCAAAAAGCCAGCCAGAGAGCAGATGGAATTGTTCTGTGGGATTATCATGTCATTTGCATCCAGGTCAGAGCTAAAATCTGCATACTATGAAACCAGTTGGTAAATTATGTCGAGTTAGGCGTGCTTGTTAAAAACACTCTAATTGCTTAGTTGGTTTGCTCTTTAACCTGTCCTGATGAGGTTTTGAAATTATTATGAAATTTACAGAGAAAAAAAGATGGTGCCTCGGCTCATTTAGTGTGGGATTTAGATTCAAGTCTTCCATTTCCTTCTCCTTTAGCTACATATATTTCAGAAACTATCCAGCCATCATTTCAGCTATTTTCTGACTATCAGAGGTAACATCTATTCTTCTGCACAACTAGCTAATTTGATGGTAATGTTAATGTGATCTTGTTCAATTCGCTGGCTTAATGTACTGTACATAGCTAGTTCATAGATCTTGTATTGTAGTGGCAGAATCTAATCTGACTACTATATCTTTCGACCATATCGAATTTCACTCAACCATTCTGATTTTTGGATCCATTGCTATCTAATTCAAGACAATTTCTATACCACATTGGGAGTTTGTTTCTATGTTGCACTTCATGGTTTTAAAAGTTTGTTCTTGTGTTTTCGCTTTTTTTCCTCAATTTTGCACACACTTTTATCAATCAACTCAAACTCAAAACATAAATGACTTATACATAAAAGAAGTACTTATTTTATTGCAGGTACTTCCGTATTGTGCATTCTCCAGTTTTCTTGCGTCACTTTGCATCTGATAGAAGACACATGAAAGATACTGCTGGAAACTGGATTGCCGAACCTCCTCCATACGAACCCATTGTTGCTGAAGGTAACACGGAACTCCTTGGATATACAATGATTATGCAGATTAGAGATGGAGTGGTCAATTTTTCTGATGAAACTACTATGAATGAATACATTATGTTGTGGGTGAAGTGACAGAGACCTCACATTATAAGTGCGAGGTCGTTGGTTCCAATCCCCATTAAGCTGTAATTATCTTCAATTTGCAATCAGGAAAGATTCAAGGTAATGACTCACGTTTTAACTGTAAAACACTAAATGAAAGCGGCACACAGCCAGATTTAATTGTATTTTTCATTCTTGTTTGCCACCCGACCCTCATTTATCTGTATATTTATGCTGGTGTTAAACTCATAGAATGTGAAGTATTGTTTTTAATATGTAATTCAATGGAGTTCTCATCCCATTGTCCTTGTATGTGCATGTGCAGATGGTACACCACACAACCTTAATGAGTACATGGAGATCCATGCTTCTGATCTAGTGGAAAGTGTAGGAGTTGATTCAGTCAGTGAAGTTTACACCAAGAAACTTGGGGTTGTAGTGACTGCAAGTCAGCTGGAGGATTTCTTTTCCCAAGTTTCGTAACTTGGCACACCTGTTAGAAGTCGCATATGGTGTAGGAAGAAATGACCCTTGCTGTGATTTGAAACTGTCATGTCCTTAGTTTGATGGCTTTTTTTTTTTTGAGAAGGAAGTTTGATGGCTTTTGTGTGTAAGTGAGGTTATCAAAGAAGCAAATGGATGGTTGCTCACATGGAGCTCTAAAGTTGAATTAGCATTTCATAGATTGAGAACATTTTGTCATCATTATATAACAATCTTCCACATACAAATTCGCTCATCACATAGAGGCGATAGCTAAACCTGCACATTCATGAACAGTCGCGTTGCTTTGCCCCTAATTTGCTTTATTTTTTTTCAATCATGTATTTGACCGTTTCGTGTGTAATAGTAGAAGCAAGCAACCCAATAAAAATTGGGGTAGATTTATTTGTATGCACGCGCCAAGAAAGCTTACAAGTCAACCTTAGCCAACGCCGTCAAAGTAAAGCGGCGACTTTTGACCGTTTTTCTTCAAAATTACCCAGTAGCCCCTCCTGGTTTACCTAAATTGCACTTTATACCCTTAACGTTTTAGAAAATTCGACTTTATGCCCAATTGATGGTTCTTCTATTCTGCTCCCAATGAAGCTTAAGGTTCCCCTTTTTTCCGATCTCCCCTGAAATCGATTGCAAAGAGAAGTGGTTGATATGAGTATGCTTGAGGTTATTTTTTTTATTAGTTATTTAATAAAGGATAATTTGAGTATTTTTATAAATCCCATGTTGTTTTGAACATATGAACGGAACGTTATTTAGATTCAAGGTAATAATAGATACGAAAAATTTATACACAAAAAATATATTATAGAAATGAATAAATCAAAGATAATTTCTCTTAATAATAACTGATAATTCTTAATTTTTAACTGAACATGAGATTCAAAAGAAGAACACAATAAGTTTTTTTATAAGGGATATTTACGTTTATCTATACAGTTTGTTTCCCGATTCTCACTTAACTACACCATTCTTAAGGTCTTGTAGTTAAATGAGAACCGAGAAACAAATTATCTAGGTAAACGGTAAGCTTTTTATAATTACAATTTAAAACACGTTGGTCAAGCCATGCAGTGATTGATGGTAGGAAGGAAGGAGGATCGAAATGCAATAAAAAAAAAAGGATCGAAATGGAGTGGGTGCAGAACGTGGACCCCACGCGTGAAAAAGGAGGACACCAATGAATTTATAAAAGCAAGCTCCAAAAACCTCTCTTCACACAAATCATTATTTTCATGATTCACAAACCCTCAACTAACAACTACACATTTCATTTGTTTGAGCGATTACAAAGTGAGAATCGCAGCCAGGTTTCACTCTCACTGCCCTCAGACGGCGCGTCTCTACTATCACCCTCCATCCACCTCTCAACATCGCCACCAGGAGGACCTTAAATTCTCCGCCGGAGACAAGGCGGTCGCTTTTGCCAGATCGGATATTTCCGAGTTGTTGTTTCCTTCTTTTGTTTAAGAGATCAGAAGAGGCCAACAACACTCACTATAGGGAGAGCACAGAAACAATTGATTATGTAACTTGGTTTTCTTTTGCCTATTTGCAAATGCAAACCCATTGATATTCTTTCATTTTCATACCCTTTTTTTGTTGTTGGAAATTTTGCTACTTTCACTTGATAATCACTTCCATTTTCTCCACATTTGTCAACTAATCCACCCCTGGACTGGTCTTTACAACTTCGTAGAACCGATGCCTCCTCTAAATGAACCATAAAGAGTCTGCGATCTTCTGAAACTGTAAATATCATCTATTTGAACTGAATCTGACTCTTTTTCCTCGGATGCATGTAGGCTTCCGTAAACTCTTACACTAAGCATCTTCTTCTGAGGGGCACCCACTTTTATGTATTCGTCAAAGAAATCAATCAATTCTTGCTTAGTCAACTGCTTCAGTGCTGCAACCTGTTCCAATACCATAGATATATAACAACTAAATTCTTATTCTCAGAATGCCCAACCATTTGGACATGGAAATAAATTTCTATGTCCAACCATTTGGTGTAGGCGATGATCATACCTCACATTCTCTTCTATCGAACTTGAGGGTCCCATTAGCAACCTCCTGCCAGTAAAACCCAGATTCTTCTCTTAAATTCTTGTGCTTCTCGAACTTCATGTCTATCAATGCATTTACGTTGCTCTGTACACGAACAAGTTCAGTTGTTACTCCACACTGACATCACCTTCAAGCCTCCTTCTAAAACTTAAAAGTAGTACATAATTTAGATGAGGTGCAGTTGAAAACTTTACTGCTCCACAATAATTAATGGAATAGGCAGAGATAAAGGAGAGAGTTCATAGAAAATCTATTTTGAAAGTTGTGTATATATAGTTGTCCTATACTATGTATGTGTTGTATTTTAGGGATAGCCACAATTACTGTAACCCATCTTTTGTTTTGCGTATTTTGTTGCAACTGTTATAACACTGTCAATTTTGGTGCGGAATGACCAAATGCCCTTGACGAATTTGCATGTATATGCAAATGTTAATATTTTGGTCATTTCACGCCAAAATTATAACAGTTGCAACCCAATACAAAGTTTTACGTTTGTTTCTGCAACAAAAGATGGTTCGCAGTTAGTGTTTGCAAAGGGTGTATACCAAGGGGTTAGTAAATAATCCCTCTACGAAGAATTCACTGCTGACTCACCTTGAATTCATCATCAGACATCTCATAAAGTTTATGTTCAAACATCTTGAGAAATGACTCAACTCTCGAATCAATGTCTTGGACCCTGTCAAAATGAGACAGTATTATTAGACAGAAAGCAACAAGGCCACACAGAGCATACAAAACCAGTAACATGGTGCATACCTTCACTGTGGATTGGATGATAAATTGTACTCCACGAACACCAGAATCATTCCTAAATCAAAGAAATTTGAACAACATACAATAGCAACGTTTCACATAGCATGCAATTATATGAAGGACAAGAGATTTGATTTTACCTCTGCATAAGCACAGTAATGTACCCAAGTTGCTCAACTGATCTAAGTTGGTGAAAAGCTGGTTGCTTTGCTACTAGAGCAAAAAGCTGAAGTTTTACGTTCATCATGAAATCATCTTGATGGACCTAAAGACAAAGATAACATCCCATATCAAAAACGTAGATACATTAATTTATCACTACAGCAACAGGCATGTCTGGCATCACATCAATACAAATGTTTAAATTTTCACAAGTGATATTTCAGGTTTCCAAGAGCGGTACTTGGCCACATCTCGCTGAGCTGCAGCAGGCCAGATTCTTGATAATGTTAGATTATGTGGGGGCAAATTAGAGCTTGCTGTTGAACTACCGGACACAGTAACGTGCTACTTACAATCTGGAAAACAATATTTTAGAAGATAGTGCATTTCATTGTTCTCTGTCCCTAGGTTGTGGTGCAGGCCCAAGGGGGATCTATTCTGCAGGTAGTTCATTATGTCTTCCTACTCAGACTAAATCGTTCTAGTATTGGTTTTAAGAATCAACGCTGAAGTTCTCAGAATAGCTGTTTGATTTTAAGTGAACATTCCTACTATATGGGGCACAAACTGCTTAGTAACCCGCTTGTAAATTGTAACTAAGTAAAACTTTTTTGATCTCGCCAAAGCTGGTTGGCCTATTGGTCAAGCAATTGAACTCTAGTCCTATAGACCAGGGTTCAAGTCCCAGCAATGGTATTATTTACCCACCTTTATCTCTCCCACTCTTGTTGGGCCTCTCTCGAAGAGCCCTTGTCAATTCCATAACTTTCTTGGATTCCAGAATCCAAAGAGACTTGGATTTCTATCAATATCGCCCATTTGAAATAGATCGGAGCATAGCTTCATCTACGAAATCTGTCGATAATGACGTGAGGGTTCCTTTTATTATGGGGAAAGGGAGTGGAGGACCTCTCTCTCTCTCAAAAAGGTGGGGTCAAGTGACATTAATGAGCTCCTTTAGTCCTTTCTACATAAAGCTGGCTCATAATTAAGTCATTGATACATCAATCTTAATAAAAAAATTAAGAGTCAAGTGTGTAGTGCTCACTCACTTCTATATAACTAAGGTTGATTGCTACCTACACTCAATACACAAAATTGTGGATAAAAAAACTTCTTTGATCTCGATGAACAAGAACATTGATTTTTTGATGTGATTTTGTGGTATGACTTAGGCTCAAATATGTCAAAATGCAAACAGTTGAAAGCATCACAGTACAAAGAAGTAAATACTCACAATTAAAACCCACCAATTCCTTTTTTTTACTTTGCCAGTCCCATTTACTTTTTAGTTAGCTAGCTATACCAATGATATCCCTCCATAAGTTATAATGACTTGAGTAGAGGTAAAGGGTGAAAAGTCAAACACTACAAATTGAATCCCAAGTTCTTACAAATAATTAAATGGGACACTTATTTTGCAAAGGAGGGAGTACCTGAATATAGTGAACTAGGGAAGAATTCTCATTTTGAGGGTTCAAGCCTTCTGCAGGATATACATAACTGGTGCCCTTTTCAAGCTTAACAACTCTATTAGTCAAATGCTGGGATGGGAACAGAGGTTGGCATATAGGGTTTGGACCCTTAAATAGAAGCTCTTCAGTGTGCTGAATCAGTGACTCAGCTTCATTGCAGTCAATATTACCTGAGAATGTGAACACATTATTAGTATCATTCAAGAACGACAGTATTCTAAACAATATATAAAAAATAATTCATTGAAATATGCCAACCAGCTATGTAACAGTCCAAGAAGGCCCTTGAGAGCATCATGGGGACAAATTTCACAAGATCTTCAGCTTCAAGACGAGGAAGAACTTCAAGTTGTTCCATCCAAGGCCACGTGTTATCCTGTAGTATCAATGAGCAATAATACATAGCTTGCTGGTAGGGTTGTTGGAATTTGTAATTTTGATACTCCTTCATTACCATTTCCTGATGAAAACAGTGTAAGAAATCATTAACAAGCTTCTAATGAACAACAACTCTGACATATTCAATATGCATCTTGAATCCTATTCTTTGTTGATAAAACTATGAAGTGCATCTATGCATAAGGAGTTTCTTTGTTGTAACCTGTAGAAACCTTTTTTTTCTTGACGTACATCAATTTTGCTACTTAAAGAATCCATTATAAAAGAAATAAGGGATAGGGTCCAGTCCTTACCTTGATCACAGAAAACCTGTTGTTTTTCACTTCAAATGTTGCAACTTTTTTTAGCACAGTTTCAAGCAAGATCCTCAGTTTGTGATTATAACCAATAAGAGTGACCTAAACAAGAAAACCATATACAAGAAATCTTATCAAAACAACCATAACAAACTATAGTGTATAACTCACAATCATATAAAATATTGAAATGCATGTACTTTTTGTTTAGAGACATTGATTGGAATTGCTAACTTTAAAATATACAACAATTTTAATACCTGAAATCCACTATCTGTGCTGTTTATACCATAATAAAGTCCTGCAACTTGGGCATAGTAAGCTGAAACACGCAATATATAGTCAGTTTGCTTGTCATTGGAGATGGAATTTATGGGGCGAGGGCAAGTGATCCCATGTGAGTAAATATTTTACCATATTCATTCAAGTAATCCATTAACAAGCGTGCAAAAATATCAGTTAGAACTTCAGCTTCAGGAGAGCTACTAGCATTGGGGCAATTGAAATCAATCTTAACATATGCCTTGGGAGTAAGGAATGTTGTATCAGGCTTGTACCATAATCTTGAATATGATGACTTCCTTAATAAAGCTGGGAGTTTGGCCTGTTCCAATGGTCAATCATGTTTTAATTCATGAAATTAGCAGATATAGATGAGAGAGAAATTGGGAGATGATATTCCTCACCTTGTCATGTACATTCTTAAGTGACAGATCAGTTGGTATGAACACATTAGCAGCAGGTAGATGCATGTTTTCATTAGGAGTAGATTGAATCCATTCCTGAAAACAAACAAAGAAATGAGATGGGCTTGTAACAAAATATTAAGGCTAACAAAATAAGAAATTCAGCACTAAGTACAGCATACTCATAAATATAACAAATACAACCACAAACTATATTTAATTGCAGACCTCAATCATGGTGCGAGAGATTTTCTCGATGGAATATGCAGTTTTATACCATGGCTCAACCATGTCAGTGTGCCCTTCAAAATTTTGTGACTCCCAAAAAATTCTGCGAGAAAAGCAGATTATGAGGATATACACAGCTGTTGAAACTCGTCACAACCTCAATTATCCAGAACATAAAATTAAAAGAAGAAATAACAATGAGAAACAACCATCAACAGGCAATTAAATATATCCTGGCACTGGAAGGACAAATCCTAGTGTCCTTCAATAGTCAAGAAAATAAACCTTTTTCCACTATTCTAAAAAAACAGTAGATTTTGGGAGACACGGAAAATTGGAAATGAGTTATGAACTAATAAAGAATTATAACAAGCCAGTGAAGCCTCGAACATAGCAATATCTGACCAAGGTAAAGTAGGATATATTTAAAGTCCTAACTAAGATATATTTCCATTGTTGTGAAGTGAGGTATCTTTCTGCACAAGTACATGCTCCAAAATGATCGAAAAAGATCCAGCTCTATTTGCTCCAATTAACGCATACTGAAACTTGGAATTTAAATGAAATTTCCATACATCAGACCAGACTAACCCCATGCATGCTCCTCTTATTTGGTCAATCTCATGTGGTGCTGCTTTATGTCATTCCTGATGACTGTCCGCTCAAACCAGAGTACCTGACATTATCTTTTGGTCTTTTGTGAAGCATATTTTTGATCTGTTCACGTTTATTTATTTCTTACTTGTAATCATTTTCCTTTTCCTGTCTCAGCTTTGACCTGAGGACATGTACTAGTCATCTTTCCTTCTAGGTAACTTTGGCCCTTACTACATTAATACAATATCATTCTTGCCATCAAGAAATACTTAAGAAGCTAACTCAATCACGGGTTTATGCTAGTAATTTTAGTTTTAAACGTTCTGTTTACGAGCTTATTTTACCTAAAATGGCACTTATTTATGATTTATGTAGTGTTAACTACTAGTTAGTTTGGAAACAAAGGGGGATGCATTAACATAGATGCCAACAGTGCCCACAGGGGTTGGCCTAATGGTCAGGTGACCTCCTTGAGGTCAGAAGTTCAAATCCCACTGGGTCACACCAGCTTGGGAGAAGGTGTGGGCGGGGGGTAGGTTGAAGGTAAACCTTGGGTTAACTTAGGCTAGGCTATGTTAGGTTAGGATTTCCAGCTTTGTTGCTGATAAAAAAAAAACATAGATGCCAACAGTGAAGGTAGGAACATATCCAATGAAACACTTGAAGGTCTCTCATATATTAGCATTAACTCAGAGGATATCTACATCAATACTTACCGGACATTGTCCACAGAAAGCTCATCCAACACCATTTGAATGGTGGCTGGATTGAACTCGGAAGGCAAGGATGAGCCTCTTAGCCAATCTTTTGGGGGATATAGCTGAAAAAGTAATTTAAATGAACAATAAAAGTAAGCAACAAGTACAGATCCTAGAGGTAAAATTGCAAAATAAAGATGTATAATGGCCCCATAACTACCTGCATGTTCATCGAGATATCAACCACATAATCAATAGGAGGGATTTTGTCCTGGTAATGGAACTTCGTCTCACAAACAGCTGACAGCTTCATTGATATATCAAAAAGATCTCAGTTTCTTCATATAAAAATAATGACAACTCTCAATGTCCAATACCAGCATAAGTAGCAATGGAAGTTTAAGCTTAAGACAATAAGGCATGCCATATGCGCTTCAACAGACAGACGTGAAAAATAAGAAGTAGCAACAACATGGGGGTTCAGTAATAAATATTTAAAAAAATGTGCAAATAATACATCTTCATCGGGGGAAGCAGTTAATAAAAAGTCAATGGTTTTAACAGCATGCCCACAAAATAGTCAAGCATATACACAGATGACAAAGCACCGTTTTCATCGATTATCCCTCAAGTCTTTGTTTTCCAGTATTGATATCCAACAAGAGGATTCTGTGTTCGAGGGTTGGAGCCAATGCTTTATCATGTGCCGGTGGATCAACTAAGATATGATATAACTTACAAGTGTCATACCTCATCAAATATCCATTTGCAAACCCCAGACTGTTGTAAGAGGCGAATGTACTTGAATAGCAATCCAATTATCTCTTGTGTGTGTTCTGTAATTCAATCAAGGAACTCCTATCAGTCTAAAAATATGCCATCCCAAATTACTAGGAAAAGGTGAAGCTTCATAACTAAGTTGAACTCAGAATCAACATGTCAGATGTTACAAAATATGTTGGTCAAATGATTCAAATCTATAGTTTAGGAGAATATGAATACAAAATACTAACCATGACCAGCATCAGTTAAGCTGATAGTAACTTTAAAGAAAGAAAACTCCAAGCTCCAATCACCTTCACCTGCCGACAAGCTTGTGGCCCACCCTGAATTGTTTAAGCAAAATTAGTATTTGGAGATGTAAGACTAAATTATTGTACCATGTGGTATAACTAATTCAGGTGATTCAAATGGTTTCTATTGCTTTACATGTACATAATGTGCTTCATGCTTATCATCCCTAGCAAATATGACGAATTCCAGATGAGTTGTCCCACACATAAAATGACTGTTACTGTTACAATATGAAAGAACATGATACCATTCGCATTCCAATGACATAAATCAGTTCAACACTAAACTTATAGTTACTGTCATTTATTATATCATTATCTTTCTTTCAGTATAAAAAGGAAAGGGGAAATATATATGGAATCGAAATGTGAAATAACTAAACAAAATAACTAGAAACAGGGAGAGTACGTGATTTCTTAGTTTTTTTCCTTTCAGCCAGAGCATGAACATAATTTAAATGTTCACATTTAAACAAATAAAATGATCAGTTAAAAAATATCCCATGGTACAGTGGTTGAAACTCTATATCAATGCCCATGACAGTTCCAATGAGGTAACTTATCAAATTCCAAGCATGAGGCAATGACATCAAGGAGAACTAATAGCCTTAGGCACATTTACTATGTGCACAACTCACCCAGTGTTTTCAAGATGTAAAACAAAGATCCTTCTCCTTCATGCCCAATAAGATGACCAAGATACCTGCATGGCCCTTCCTTGTAATGTCGAATGCTTGGAGTAATTGGCCACACGATTTTCAAGGTATGACCTTGTTTTATTGGGACAGTTTTAACAAGAATCTGAAACAAATTATAAGACAAGCAGAAAGGCAACTATCAATAAGCTCTTCAAAAAATGAAAACCCGTGCTCTGAAAATTTGAATCTAATTGTGACAACTACCCAAAAATTTGAGGCATGCGTTATTTTGACTCAGCAGTAAGACTGTAGCAATACCATACATACCTGTAAATGCTCTGGTGTGCAAGGCTGACCAGTAAAATGGGGGCAGTTTTTATCAGTGTTTCGGATTTCCTGGAACATTTTCTCCACGCGGCATTGAATTTGGTCAAGGTTCTCTGAAAATACATAACAAGAAGACATTATAGTTTTTGTTATAAAACAACAAAGCAACAAGTGTAATGAAGTAGCTACTGTAGCAAGTTCAGGTATTCATACCTTTTGCATAAACAACCAGATGCATGAGGTTGGCTGAATAATTTTCTTCATAAAATTTAATAAGCTCATGTCTTGTATCCAGTCCTCTTGCCTTTGGTTTAACCTCCAAAGTATCCCAACTCCCTATACTTGAGACATACGATTGGAGTATCATACGAAAAGGATGACAGCGAAAACAAGTGTGATCCAACTGAGTTTTAAATGAATGGTTGGGGAAAAAGGAACCAAGGAATACTGTATATGTTACTTGATTCCTAGAGATTCGAGACCATCTTAGTTACATCACTAGAAGTTCAATTATGTTTCAAAAATAACAGCCTAATCAACCATTAAAGTTCAAAATACAAAATTATCAAAAGTGAGAAAATGAAGAAAGTGGAAGCATGATTAATAGGACAGTGACAAAAAGGAAATCATTTAGAGTTCATGCACTAAAAACGCGGCTTACTCCAATCTGAATAAAATTGTACATTAACAAACAAAGCACAAGCAGAAATACTTGATGATTATAAAGCATGTATAGAAATTCCTGGATCGTCACAATTCACAACTGCATCATATTATCACATCACATATTTTGCTTATCAAATGAATACACCAGCAAGCTCATTTGCACACATAAATCTATAGCACTTTTTCCAAATAACTTATCCAATGCTGACCTGTACTGAATTTATGAAATGGATGACTTTGCGCACTTAACTGTCTCTGAAGCTGCAGAGTGACAAATTTCACAAAGAAGAAAAAAGAAGTTAGTACAGCTACAGCACCAACAAACAAGTGAAATCATACAAGTGTAAGTGAATTATACAGAATACAAGAGATAAATAACAACTTGAAGGATATCAATTTATTCCATAATAATTTCGAAGCACGACACTTTTTTCTTCGTGGGTAGGACAAAAATATACCACCTAACCTTGATCTGTTGCCATTTCTTTATTATGATTTAATATGCATATGGAATCCTCCTCTTGGAAGAGTTAAGAAAGAAAATGTTAGGAGAACAAATGTGTTAAAACCTTACCTTAAAGTTAAGTACCAAGTTCAGAGAAACAACATATATTACCTAGCAACGCATACATTACAGCAGAAGGAACTGACGGATAAATTAAACAAATGTATCTCAGTTCTCGAGGCCACAAACATTTCTACATAAATGAGTTTCAAAAAGTCAATGCACATATTCCTATATCCTTTCCAGAGAGAAGCAGAAACTTCATATGAATGGCAAACTTCATGTATTATTGCATGTAGTCATTTGTCCTTTTTCTTTTCAACTGAGCTATGTTAGAAAGCACATAATGGATAGAAGTTGAGTCAATAAGCGTGCCCCGATTTAACATTAAACTTCCCCACCAATACCAGAGCCAAATCTCAATGAACCATCATCATAGAATAGATACTCCCATTTCCTTTTGTTGTTCTTCTGCCTTAGTCATTAGTCTATATTATTGTTGTTTGTTAAATGAAATTTCTTTACTTTCTCCTGTTTAAGAAGGGATCTGCCTCTTGTTTCCTCTAATACCCACTTCATCATGGGATCTTAGGTACAGAAAATAAGGAACATAATTGTGGGTTTTTTATCATGCAAAAACAATTTATAACCCTTCCATTATGGGATTTCTAAAACTCACGCATTATAAGGTTTCTAAAACTTATGGACTAATCACCCTTCCATTATGGGATTTCTGAAACTTATGCAGATTAATTAGTATGGAGACAAACTAATTGAAAACTAAGAAAAGCTAGCCAAAGCAGAATATACACCTGGTGCATTCTCCAAGCATCAGACAGCAAGTTTTTCTGGTGTTCTGTATGAGAGAGAGAGAGAGAGAAATTATCAATGGTGGTTCAGAAAAGGAAACTGAAACTGATGTTTAAATCCAGCTTCAGAGACAAAGAGCAAACCAGAATCTACTGCTTTGATTTCCCTTGTTGTGGCATCAGCTGACATCAATGGTTTGATAAAGAACTGTGCGAACCTGAAAAGGGGCCAGAGGGAGATATCCAGGATCACATTTTTTTATAAGAACATGGACAGAAGTAGAAGCCGAAAGAAGCGTATGAGCACCATATACCTATCCAAAGCCTCTTCAAAACTATCAGCATTGACATCAAAATAGAAGTTGGTATGTTCCGAAGATGTAAAGGCATTTGTACTGCCTCCATGCTACGTATCATTAAGATGAATCAGATATAGAATACAAAACTAATATGTGTGTGAGTGGAAAACAAAAGTTTTGAACTTGCAACTTATAGTACTGGAACCTAAATTACAGTATGTACCTGTGTGATGTACTTTGAGTAACTATCCTCCTCAGGATATTTTTCACTGGCATAAAACAACATATGCTCTGCATAACACCACACACACAACAATAAATCAGAGGGAAATTCTGAAAAGGCATATCAAAATGTTGTCACTCATCTTCTCGGAATCACAATACAAAGTGGAAGCAGATGGGGAAGAAGAATCAAGGCCAAATCAGCATAAAATGCAACTGAAAAGGAACAGGTAGAAACAAGTTGTAAATGCAACACTATAAGCAAAGCATGCTAACAAAATTATGCATAAAATTAAAGACTTGACAAGTATAATAGAAATTCACAAATTATCACTCATGTGCAATCAAATATTGAATCACCAAAATGAAACAAACTAGCATCAAAACTTCTTTTTTAACTGAAAACCATCAATGAATTGCATTCAGGGTCAATTCCGACACAAGCAACCCAATCCACCATGACCAAAACCACAAAGTGAATTGCAAAACGAACCTAGAAAATGAGCCAGGCCCTCGAGGCCTTCTGGGTCACTGAAGGCGCCTACACTGACCTCCATGCAAGCAGCACACTGAACCACAACCAGCAATAATTTCAACAAATTACACACGTGATTAATAAAAAAAACACAAAATCTTTAAGAATCGAGTTAAGGGAAATGGAGATCTTATCAAGATCGTTGATAAGAAGAACCTCGAGTGAGTTGGAGAGGACATCCTGTCAGTACTCCCGCTTGTCGGTTCGGACCAAATTTTGTTTTTGGTAGATCAACCTATAAATATTAAATACAGTTGAACACAAAATACAATTAAAAGAATAAAATAAACAAATGTAAAAAGTATGGATTTTATATGATAGACAAAAACAGAAATTGTATACTTTCTAGCAATTCATATTAAAAAATAAAATAAGCAAATGTGAAGAGTAATAAACATGACATTCTTATTATAGTTCAAGGAGGAAAAAATAGAAAACCAAAAGAAAACTCAAATCAACAATAAAATGGGACTTTATACTCAGTAAAGGCTAACATAGAAAATCAGGGTTAACCGAAGTGCTCACTTCGAAGAAAGTGTCCAAGAAGGAGAGAAACTCAGATGCATCATATGAGACCTTATACTCAGTAAAGGTTAACGCAGAAAATCAGTGTCAACCAAAGTACTCACTTTGAAGAAAGCGTCCAAGAAGGAGAGAAGCTCGGATACAAGAATGAGAAGGAACCATTCATCTTATTGTAGGTTGCCGTGGCTGGAACCAAAAAAAGGGGTTCCAGTGGTTGTGTCGGAAGAGGGTGTTCTGTAGAGTAATTTACCATCTCTGGCTCCACCACCTTCCCTTGGCGAGAAATAGCGTAATAGTTGTGCCCAATTCACTGCATTTGCCTTTAAATGATCGAAACAAATTTTCTTCAAGCATACACCATTATCAATTGCAATATAAATCAGCTGCAGAGACACGAATGGATGAATATAATTGTAAAAACCACATGCCATCCTTGAAGCGACAAAATAACCAGCCAAATACAACAAAACCAAAACAACTCATCTATATACTCATGAAACATTACCAATAGAAATAACTACATTACCAATAGAAATAACTACTCAACAAATGTATCTTTCAACCAAGTTAAGAAGTATCAAGTATTTAAAATTCTCACATACATAACAACAAATCTATCTGTCAACCAAGTTAAAAAGTATCAAGTATTTAAAATTTTAATTCTTACACATCAGACATCACAATTCACAATCCTTATAGAGCACAATGCTACCTATATTCAAGAACAAAGGTACACTTATAAGAATAAGAAATGTAAGTGCTTTAACAATAAATAAATGCACAAATATTGAATACAGTAAGAAAAGAAGATGTTAACAATGTTCTATCCATGATAACGATTTTAACACTTTGACATAGTTCTTGATTTCTAATTAAAAACTAAACCTCGCATAAAATAAAATGTAAGTACTTTAAAAAAAATGCACAAATATTGAATACAGTAAGAAAAGAAGATGTTTTTTTATAAGCCATTTTTGTACCAAGGTTTGAGCTTGCTTGCTTATGTAGCAAGAAGCTTGCTTATGTAGCAAGAAGCACCAAACTTATTATTCTTATATAGACATAAGATTGCTTCCACCAGGATTCGAACTTTGGTCCTCCATTGTGTTAGAGGAAGCCTTTAACCACTGGGACAACTTGAGTTGGTGCTAGAATGTGAATTTAACTTGCTCGCTTCGTGATGAACCAGAGTCGTGCAAGAAGAGAAACTGGATGGGGTGGTGATGTTTGCTGATGATAGTAATATGCATAGCTTGGAGCTCTTTGATGAGATCCAGAAGGTGAATTGGATTGGTGCAGTTTCAGTGGGGATTCTTGCTCATTCTGGTGATATAGATGAATTATCATCATTCATGCCTCACAAAAAAAAAGGAGGAGGACTCCGCCAATGCCTATCCAAGGTCCTTCTTGCAATTCATCCAATCTGTTGATAGGATGCCACATTTTTTAACTCGCTGCCAACAGAGACTTAGGAAGAGTGGAGAAAGACAATCCGGAGACAGGAGAGGCA
>JAYMSU010000160.1:0-17173 GCA_036897765.1 Erodium chrysanthum | reverse complement strand
CAGTCATTGCGGGACAAAAAATTTCAGTCCAGATTTTACCTTTTGTCTCCTTTAGAAAACTTCATTTTGACCTTTTATTTAACACACAAATTACATGATTTGTCATTCGAATAACCTAGTTTTTACCGCCTGTATTGTGAATGCTCTAAGTAGCCATGAAAAGGATTCAACAAAAGAAAACATGTTAGTTAGCTGTATTTTGAAATTCATTAAATACTGTATCATTAGATTATTGTTGTCAGAAGAATTTGTTAGTTAGCTGTATCTCCATCGAGCCATGAAAAAGATTCAATAAAAGTAACAAGAAATCTTGTACCTGTTTTACCATGCCAGAAGAATTCGATGAGGAAGAGATGCTTTCTAAGTAGCAATTTTGTAATTCTGGTTAATATCTAAAAGTACCAAAAAAAAAATGACTGCAATATAGAGTAAATCAATTTTTTACTTTTGTTTTTGAGCACAAAATTAAATGACACGCACGCAAGCTTTGGCAAAACCTAACGGTCTCGCGTTGAAGTCATCCCAATTCTTGGGGTTCATTTCCTCACTATCTTTCGCTTTCTTTCTCGTCTACACGCACCTGGATTCGATTGTTCCCATTCTTTTCTCGGCACTCAACACGGATATGCTCTTCGATTTCGTACCTTCATTGCCCTAATTCGGATTCGCATTCCCTGATCGCCCATCCGGAACACTTCATTCGGTAGGTTTTGCCCAACTTTTTGGCAGGAATCGGACCTGGGCTTCGATTTGGCGGTGGTGGTCTGTGTAAAATGAGCTCGCAGAGGAGGCAGGTGGTGGTTCGCGACCTGGTCGAGGAGGGTAAGAAGCGGATCGTTTTTCTTGCCATATGCGTTGTCGGATTGTCTTATCTCATGTCTAGTAAGTGCTATCAATTTCTGATTGATTCAATCTGCTTGTTGCTTTTGTCTAATTCGTTTCAATGGTCTCTGTGTCTCTGTCAATTATCATTTAGGTGCAACAAATGAATAAAATGTGGCCTAATTTGGTTTCTTATGTACTGAAATCACTTGAATTTACTTGTTTGCAGTAAATTTCAGTTCTTCGTTGGATTGTTTAATTTGTTTCAGTTCCTTAGTTCATCTTTTCTAATGTATTTAGTGATGTTTGCAAAAGGACAGCAGCGATCTTGTTTGGAGTCCGGATAAAGATTTAGTCCAAGTTATAGGTGGGATAGAGAATTTGTTTTTCTATATCGATGATGTTCATTACTGTTTTGTTGCTTATATCTTATGCCATATCTAATTTGAATAGTCAGCCATGGTTCTATTAGTACAGAGTTGTAGCCTTTTAGGAGGGAAGGCAATTAGTGACATTACCCTTCAATGATCATTTTACTCTTTTACTAAATCACATTACTCCTTCCCAAAGTAGTTGTCCTGTTTGACTTTGACTTAACATCAAGATAATTTATTTGTAGTGTTTGACTTCCCACAAGTGTTTTTCTTACAAATTCACGTGATCATAACTAACTCACCTGAAGGATCTTATTGGTGAATTGGTGATTAAAACAATTTACTTATCAAATGTGCAAGATTGCACTTAGATTGGGGCATCCATTACAGAATAGCAGATGTTTGAACTAAGATGATGGGAATTTTAGTTTTAAGAGGTTATCTAAGAAACCTGATTTTATAACATCTTCGGTGATGCCTGGAGTCTATATGCTTGCCACTTACCAGGCTACTTCCAAAGTCCTAGTACTTGTGAACTGATAGCTGTTACTCTATTTTATTAATACAATTCAAGCAACTACATGGTCATCCTCACTTGTACTTCTATTAGTAGTGTTCAAGCATATAATTTCATGTAGTTGATTTCATATTAGAGGTTGACTTTTATGCATTTACAAATCCAATGAGAATATGGAGACCTTTCCCCACAGATGTTTTATCCAACACAAATACTAATAATACAGGGAATCCATGGTGTAGTAAACGAAATGGAAGGACTGATATGATTATGCTTGAAATGTTTCACATATAGAGTAAGTAGATTAAATTGGTGATCTCTGAGATTGGGAGTTCTGAACTGGTGAAGTAAACTAATGAAGGATGTAATGTTTTATGGCTGTCTTGGCCACCACTAGGTGTTCAATATCCCATGTTGTTATATTTCCTTTGGATGTAACCCCCTCTATTTTATTATTATTTCAGTGACAAGCTCTTCAGTATGGTTCAACCTTCCTGTTGCCGCCTGCTTAATTATTATCATCCGTTATCTGTCACTAGATTTTGAAATGAGACATAAAACTGCAATGTATAACAGCAAGCCATCCTCGACAAATACATTGTCTCAGGATAAACCTCTTGAATATCCTAAAGCGGTACAAAAGTCTAATTGGAGGAGGAAAGTGAACTCACCCGTTGTTGAGGATGCAATAGATCACTTTACCAAGCATCTGGTTTCTGAGTGGGTGACAGATCTATGGTACTCTCGCTTAACACCTGATAAAGAAGGCCCAGAGGAACTAGTGCAGATCATAAATGGTGTCCTTGGAGAAATTTCTGGTCGTATGAGGAAAATAAATCTTATCGATCTTCTCACAAGGTTTAAGTTCCTTCAATTTTTATTCATTTTCAAATTGGTTTATTTAGAACCATTTCGTTATTTGGGCACTGAATGTACTTGGATGATCAGGGATCTTATAAATCTCATTTGCACCCATTTGGAGCTTTTTCGTGCAAGTCAAGCAAAAATGGAAAAACAACAGTTAGAATCACTAAGTATTGAATACAGGGATATGGAATTACGGCGTATCCTGGCTGCTGAAAACAAATTGCACCCTGCTTTATTTTCTGCTGAAGCGGAGCACAAGGTTCAATTTTTTCTCTCTCTCTTGGGGATCTACTTTAAATACTCATTCAGTTATTATATTGCTCCTACCCACAGGGATGAAGGTTTATTTTTTTTTACTTTCTCTCCCTTTCTAGTTATCTTTACAGTACTTTCTGCTTCATGCATTTGCAGGTTTTGCAGCATATGGTGGATGGTCTTATTTCTTTCACTTTCACGCCTGAAGATTTGCGGTGTTCGTTTTTTCGTTTTGTGTCGAGGGAGCTTCTTGCTTGTGCAGTAATACGACCAGTCTTAAACTTAGCTAATCCAAGGTACAACACATCTGCTTTGTTTTATATTTTCATTTTCATTTGCACTTGTTGCTGTTCTCAGTTTCTTGAACTTGTTAATCAGGTTCATCAATGAGAGGATTGAGGGCTTAGTTATTTCTAGAACCACTGGTAAAGTCGTTACTGCGGCAGAAGAGGCATCTTTGTCAAAGCCAAATGGATCTTCAAGAACTTCATCCGACCCTTTTTCCAAGTTTCTAGATCCTTCGGTCAATGGTGTCGAACTTGTGCAGTTAAAAGCTGATCAATCCAAATTTTCTTCTAGTAAACTTGGTTCAGATAATGTCAACGGGCCACACATCTCGAAGGATCCATTACTTTCAGTTGATACTCGATCTTCCCATTCACTTGGCTCCTTGCCAATGAATTCTCAAGTTAGTGCTGGGAAAGGTGCACAACTGCACCTCTCTGAAGGACAATGGGGTGACATGTTAGATCTTATTTCTCTCAGGAAGACTCAAGCGCTTGCTCCAGAAAATTTGGAAAACATGTGGGCAAAAGGGAAAAACTACAAAAAGAAGGAAGACAAGTTAATTGGGCAAGTTCCTCGGAATTCTTCTGTCAGAAAGGCAGTTTTGGCTGGTCAAATAAATTCAACATCTAAACCCAAGGAGAGGGACGGATTGAAGAACCTTCCGAACAATACCACCATTCTCTCTGGACGTACCGATCAGCCTGCAATAGAAACTTTGCTCACCCTTAATGATAAACAGGTGTCAAATTCCTCTTCAGTTGCTTCATATTCAGAAGACGACGAACACAGCCCCAGGGAGTTTGAGGAAGCTAGCAGTAGTTCTCATACTTCTGAGGATGAAGAAAATGCCAATGTAACTGGTATTGGTTCTCCTGGAACCAAAGTTTGGGACAGGAAAAGTAATAGAAATCAGGCAGTTTCTCACATTCACCATCCACTCGAAAATTTTGAAGGCCGTCGAAGGCGTGTAAATCGTCGAAGTGCGATTGGAACCCGGTCTGATAAGAAGTCTAAATCAAAGCTGCCTATTTGGCAAGAAATTGAGAGAACAACCTTCTTATCTGGAGATGGGTTGGATATACTAAATTCTCCAGCAGGACATCCAAAAGCTGAGGAATCTAGTAGTGATTCTGAGACAGAAAACTTTGGCAGAGTTCACAGTGGAGCAGCAGCTTCTTCATCTGCATCCTCCTCAATACAAGAAACTCGCACTTTCACTGTCAATTCCATGCAAAGCTCAACATTGGTGGATTCATTTTTTAAGTTGAAATGTGAGGTAGTTACAACTTACGATATCTCTGTCTTCATTCCAGCAACCTCAGTTTCATAAACTGATATGAGTAAATGATGTAAGCTAATATGCTGTTGCAGGTATTGGGTGCAAATATTGTGAAGAGTGACTCTAGAACATTTGCTGTTTATTCAATATCTGTTACAGATGTAAATAGTAATAGTTGGTCGATCAAAAGAAGGTGCTAAGGCTTTCCTGACATGTTAATATGCTTTTATCTCTTTAATCAATGCCCACACTATAACTGAATGCTAATGTTCTCTTGTAGGTTTCGGCATTTTGAGGAGCTACATCGACGTCTAAAAGAATACCCCGAGTATAATCTTCATTTGCCACCAAAGCATTTCCTGTCAACAGGTTTAGATGTACCCACCATTCGAGAACGTTGTAAACTGCTTGACAAATATTTAAAGGTTAGACATCAATCTATGCTTTGATGCTTTCTTGGATGATAAACTTCTACTGCTGGAATTGGATTAGAAGGAAAATGTTGAGTTGACTCATTGCAATATTAGTATAGTGTTCTCTTTACACTTTTTTCATTCCACAATAATTGTATTATGCTAATGGTTGACCCTTCACTTGTACTGTTATAGTGACAAACTCTGAATTACTATGTTTTATTTTCTCAATACAAATTAGTGAAAAATTAGCTATAATTGATAATTAAATGAGGGAAGTGGAAGGTTATTGTCGAACACCCATCTTAAGTATAGTAGTGGAATGGAGGGAGTAGTAATATATTTGTTAGATGCATATTGTATAACAGCCGAGATATAAAGGAACTACAATCTGCTATGAGTAAATTTCTGGCTTGATTGTCATACTTTGTAGACTTATATGATTTTGAAGCAGTGTTCGATTGTTACTGTCTATTTTCCTTTTTCCTGTTCAATATTGCTTTGTGGAAAATTGAGTCCAATATTTTATTTTCACCAACTGGTTTAGCATTTCGGATTAATTATATAACCAAACCACTGATTGTGGGATACAGATGATGTGCTTTTCTCTTTCTGGTGGATTGTAATTTACCTATCGATATAAATTCTATAATAACTATTGTGTATGCTGTTCCACAGAAACTTCTCCAGCTTCCCACAATTTCAGGATCTATCGAAGTTTGGGATTTTCTTTGTGTTGATTCTCAGGTTTAGATTTTGTGCCACTGCTTATTATTGTTGTTGTGTGCATGGGCGAGGTACTGAGCCTTTTTCTTTTCCTTTAGGCAGAATACTTACTATTATATGTTCTGTAATGCAGACATACTTCTTCTCCAATTCCTTCTCTATCCTTGAGACATTATCAGGTGAATCTTCTGTCAAGCAGAATGTCGACTTTATGGTACTTCTTTTTGAGTCTTGACTAACTTCTGGTTTTCCATATGGCTTGGGAACTCTAGTTAACCTGGATGGTAAGCCCTCAGAAGAGTGCAAGGTCACAAATAACGTGGGGTCCATGATCAATCCCTTATCTCCTAGGAGGGAGTATATAGGTGCTGAAAACAAGAGTTCAACAGTGCAGATGAAGCATAATGTTGTTACTGATGGATTAATATTAGATGGGAAAGGCATATCTCATTTTCCAGTAAATAAACCTAGTAAAGAACTTGCAAAGTCGGAGGATGCAGGCCGTAATCCAGAAGCCAGGGTACAGAATAATGTGTCATCTATCAGGCATAGAGGGAGAACTGTTAAACAACAAGAGCATGATGCTTTGGAAGAGGCATCTGAGTCGCTTCTTGATGCTAGAACGAACCAAACCCTTCTTTCAGAGGTATCATTGACTTGGGTTCATATATTTTGTTTTAGGTTTCCTTCTTGAATGTGTCATAGTATTCTGAGATGGATACAGAACTAAAATTTGTTTTATGACAAGTAATGCTTGCTTCCTTTTATCTTCAATATTTTCATAGCTGTCTTGCTCCTTCCACGTCATGCTATATTGCTTCAAGATTCTAATAGGTCTCTGATCCACTTTTCTTTCATTCAGTGGGTACCACCAAATTTAACCGTACCCATATTGGATCTGGTGGATGTCATTTTCCAGCTTCATGACGGTGGATGGATCAGGTAATTTATGTATATGCCAAGGCAACATTGTTATAATCATCATGCCTGTTTAAAAAAAATCCCATTCTGATTAATCAATCATCTTAGTTATGGGAAAGCTAAGCATCTGAGCATTACAGGAGGAAGACATTTTGGGTTGCCAAGCAAATACTACATCTAGGAATGGGTGATGCTGTTGATGATTGGTTAATCGAGAAAATCCAGCTTTTACGTACAGGATCAGTTGTTGCTTCAGGAATCCAGCGTGTTGAGCAGGTAATACTTGATACCATGTTGCCATTAAAAAAAATCTTACCATTCTATCTTTGTATCATGCCCAAACAAGGGCAAGTATATCCTTTAATTACCATACATCTAGGTTTTAGATTGGATATGCCTGTTCATTTAATTTCCAATAAGTTTCTATGTTAATTTTTGTGGTCGACGTGTTGTACTTGTATTTCATCAGTAAGCAAGTGCTGGTTCCTAGCTTTTAACTGGGGGAATGGATTATTATATTTACAATCATATCATTAGAGGTTGTCATTTACTTTTGTACAAATTTCACCCTTTGGATCTTTCCAAAGGAGTTCATTGCATCTCTAGTAGAACTCTCAAACGTGTAGATTTGGTACCAAGCAAGTCCTTTTGGTGGTAAATGTCTTTGTAGCTAACGGTGCTGCTGAAAACCTACCATTGATATTGAAGAACGTGGACTTCAATTTTGCTTGTTTTACCTGAACTCAAATGCTTGCTTGCTTTGCTTGCTCTTCAATTGAATACTGACATGAGCTACCTGGCAACCAGATACTTTGGCCTGATGGAATCTTTATAACTAAGCACCCAAAGCGACAACGGCCACCGCCATCCCCATCCCCATCACAGAGTTCTCCTTCCAAGCATCAACCAGAAATGGCTTCTCCAAGGGCATTAGATGAGCAGCAAAAACTGGAAGCAGATCGCCGTGCAAAGTTTGTATATGAACTGATGATAGGTAATATCTTTTATTCCATAAGTCTATCATTGATAACTTGAGATTGTCTTGGTATATCCCTAATAAGTTCTCTCTTACCGATGACCTCTGTTCTCCTTTTGCAGAAAATGCACCAGCTGGTATTGTAGGACTTATAGGTAGGCGAGAGTACGAACAATGTGCCAAGGATCTCTACTTCTTTCTTCAGGTAATTTTTCATTTGAGAAATAAATAAAAATCTTCTGTGCTCTGGCTTTTAGTGTGGGGATTCTTTCTGATGGAGTTGACTTTTTTTTTTTTGCAGTCATCAGTCTGTTTGAAGCAATTGGTGTATGACCTTCTGGAGCTGCTGCTTGTGTCAGCTTTTCCCGAGATGGGATATGTGTTCAGGCAGGTACATGAAGAAAAACATAGATTTGGTGAGTTCAAGAGCAGTTGATGCAACCTATTGGTGTTTGACTCCGAGTGAGAATTATTTTGTTGTCACAGGTAAATGTGGGTTGGGTTTGGATAGGTCCTTTTGATGGTTTAGTTCTTTGAAATTGTGAAGCTTCTCCATCTGAAGTATGAGTTCACGGTCCTACACCCTATAGTATATGAAATAGTTTGTGCATGAGATTAAAATCATTGTTGCAAATACAAGTCCCCAGTTAGCATATACCATTGCAAGTTTGCATTTTCTCCACGTCTGTTTTTCTTACACTGCAGAATATTTATTATTTGGTTCACATTAAAAAAACACCAGAAATCACTGTTGTTTCTAAGGTTGGATCAAAAATCTGTTGGATATCCCAAGAATGTAACACCGCATAAGCCCTTCAGAACCATTTGAATTTCTAAGCACAACTTGACACAAAATTCCACAAAGGGGCCAAAGATGGTCTAATTACAAATCAACATATAGCTGTGTGAACCAATTCTAAAGATAATGTCAATTACTCGTGCATAATCCTTACATAACTAATTAACTGGTATCAGCATTTTGATCCATTTTTATTCAAATTGAAAAGACTAAGTGGCCAACAAGTGCTAAAAGTAAAACTACCAAGAACAAATAACTTGAGCAACATCTCGCAGTGTGGGCTGGTGATTCAGCAAATTGAAATACCAGACACTAATCAATTTACAACCCAACCACAATTATGCAAGCTGATCATGTTAGAATTAACAATCAAACTTGACAAATTAATACCAATGAATTGACAAAGCTGATCATGTTAGACATAAGAAACCAAACAGAGACCAGAAGAGGGAAAAGTATCAATGAATTGATACTAGTTGGAATGAGAGGCCCCCATGTTTTTAACAAAGTTAATGTTGAGTAAGGGCCACAACTACAATAATATACATGACAGTAAGAATTGCAAGATCATCTCAACCCACATTTGAGCTTCTGGCAGTTGTAGAGCATGTGCATAGACAAACAAAGACTTGCTTTAAAATTATCCTCAAGTACAAGAATTCTCATGAGCATTTCAATATTCAAACAACATTTACATTACAGACACATAATAGAGCACTTTTAAGGCGATATTAAATTCAATACAAGCAGACAGAAAGATATGTACTACAGCATCTCTCTCAAAATATTAAGTTGCATCTACAAGCAGACAGAAAGACATGTCTAAGGTGATTCAAATACCAAAGACAGTATATAATAAACATCAACAGGAAAATTATAGTTGAAAACTCATCTGGTAACATAATTCTGATAGTTGTCCAAAACTGAAAATACATTTCAATGCAATGATAACTGGGTAACACAATGTTTAGTTCCAACACAAGAATGAACCTTCTAAATTTATGCTGGAAATAACTCAAACACTTAAGCAGATGCTGCAGCTCCCTTCTTCCTAGGTGCAGCCTCAGTACCTATAGCAACACCACAATAAAATCAAAATCATTGTGAAAGAAAAAACAAAAATCAATTTCAAAGCAAAAATTGCATACCCTCTCTGAAGCCACTCTTGAATCGGCGAGGCACATTGCGCATATACCTCATGCGTCCAGTTCCAGTGGTCTTTCGGCGGATCGCCTTCTCACTCCAATTGTCTAAATTTCCAGAACGACACAAAATCCAAATTAAAGAATTGCAAAAACATCTCTGTAGATCAATTCATTTGCACAAGTAGATGAATTCAGAGAAGCAAAAGACGCGGGTATTAAGTAAATCCTTACACTTCCTGACGCGAGCGGCCGGGAAAGCACAGGCAGAGCAGCGACTCTTCTGGAGATGGAAGCTACGACGGCCACACCTCACCCAGAGCGTGTGGGTCTTGTTTCTCCTCTTACCGAAACTCCCAGTTCCTTTTCCCTGTCATCGCCGGCGACACCAAAATTGACATAAATAAATCAGTACCCAGATAGAAAGACAACGACATAGGCGTTTTTGCGGTGCAAAGATGAGAGCTTTACCATTGTAGAAGCTGCAGACGAACTCCTAGCTCCGGAGCTTTTGTTGGCTGAATGAGAGGAAGAAGAAAGCCACGGCGCGATGGAGGAGATATATAGCACAACAGGGTTTTAGGGTTCGGTGCTCATCGTGTGGCCGAGCCCACAATACAGATGAGGCCCATTAATGGTTCTGGGTTGTGATTAGACTATTTTGGCCTGTTATGGGCCTTCACATTTCTTGATCCGAATAAGTTTTTTCTTCATGGGCTTGGAAGGAACTTGTGGCCCAGAAAACTGAACTTGCAAACATTGTCACTTGACTGAACCAAACCCCAAGACATCATTTTCTTGCTTTGTCTCACTGATTAAAGTGCAAAAAACAGAATTGGGTAGTGAGGTTTTGGGAGCAGAAAGTTCCATTGGTGAGGGTTGAAGGTAGAGGTGCAAGCAAGGCTTTAGTTATTGGTGGAGAGATTAATCATCAATGGTGGTTGAAAGAAAGTGACCTCACAGCAATTGGTGTTAAGAGGGACCTTATCTTTGATGTCAACTGGGTTTACCTTTGGTACCAACCTCACCCACCCATTGGGGTCCTTGCATCCCCTTCTTATAAATGCCTTGCTACATCACACTAACCAACTTATTTCCTTTCTTTCTTCCTCCTAATTTAAGCTTAATTCACTCAAACCCCATTTCGGACAAACTTTTCTTCCCATCATTCACTTCTAATAATATGACAATCGAGTAGCATCCAGCCAGACACTTTTCATTGAAAGAAAAAAAATCGAATCAAATCAAACTGATAGGTTATAGCTTTGATGTTTCATCAATGGAAGTGCAACTTTAGACAAGTAGTCAAAATGAAAAAGAAAAAAAAACAAAGAGGGCATGATTAGATTTGGATATACTTCCAAACTGTCCACTCTAGTTTGTTATTGTAAATAATATTGTGTTTGGCAAACAAGAAAATGTGGTGAGTGAGCCAAATAAAACAGCACTTCCCAACTCACCTTCAACAAGAAGAGCAAAAGCCAAAAACAGAAGAAAAAGCTGTCCTTATTCTGACCAAACTCCATCTGCCTTTTCTTCTAGGCAACCTTAAGAAGCTTCCCTTGTCTCCATCTCTCCTCTCTTTGAATTGAGCTTCTCATTCTCAAGAAAAAGCAGAAGCAAGAAAGATTGCTCCTCAATTGGAGTCACAAATGCTGCTAACCAAAACCACCAAAAAGAAGACCAAGAGGTTCCTCAGAAAAACCATCAAAAACCTCACTTCCTTCTTCTCAGGGAGGTATCAAAAGCTACCAAAATCCCCTTCCTTGAAGAACCCTTTCACCAAAAACCATCCTGAAGATGAGTTGTGCAGAGACTTGCCATATGATCAGTGGGAGGATGAGTTGGACAAGAACACCAAGGAACAAGATCATGAATGTAGGGAAGTGTTTGAGAAGATCTCCAACCCTGTCATAGCTCCCAAGAACAAGAACAAGCAAGAGCATGGGGAAGGGAAGAAGCAGAAGGTAAGAGGAGGGTACCAATACAATGAAGGAGTGTCATCGTCCCGGGGCATAGATGCATTGCCATTGGCACAGAAGATGAAGGAATTGGATATGGTGGATGACGGGGATAGGGAGCATGCAATGGACGTGGAAGAGGCGCTGCATTACTATTCCCGCCTCAGGAGTCCCGTGTATCTTGACATTGTGGACAACTTTTTCATGGACATGTATTCAGAGTTCAATAATGTCCCTCACCCCTCTCTCACCATCACCAATTCCAATTCCAAGAGAAAAGGCTCCTTTAGGTTCTAGCTCTAATGTCTTTCTTGTGCATATGTTTCGGTCTTTTTTTCTTTTGCTGCTTTACATGGTGGGCGCTTTAAAGTTCCTACTTGCAAAGGTATGTATTGTTTGTTACCAGCAAATTATTTATAAGAAATTTGGATTTGCTATGAAGGTGAGGTGATCTCATTCAAGTATGCAACTTTAAATCTTCAGTGCACATGTAGCATACAGTTTGTTCTATGTTGTAACATGTTTCAGCAAATAAGATGACTGCCATGCTTGATTTGATACTGAGTGGCTTTAAATCAACAAAAGGTCCGTATGAGTTTGTTTGATAATAAAGACCTCAAGATTGGTGTAAATTTGCATTTACATATGGAGATATATATAATAAATGACATGTACAAAATAATATAGTTGAACGTGGTCCGAAAAGTTTCATAGACAAATCTGTTGTTTCACAGCAAATAGCTAAAAATGAAGAAGGACTTTGGAAACTGATGTAACAAGACTTGGAGCCTTAATTGTTCTGAAACCTGATGGTTGTAGCAAGGAAGGACAGCAAGCCATGGAGGATTAAAAACACATATATACACATATCTAGATATTTGTATAAAGGAAATTTGATTGAAAATGATATTTTAGGTCGCATTGCAGGTGCACTTGCAACAATCTAGGATCTTCGTTGAGGTGTTGCTCAAAATATACAATATAGAGTTTTCGTTCAAGTGTTGCACTGCCTTACAGGCCTTGTCGGGCTCGCCTGGATCCCAAAACAACATACGTTTTGCTTCCACGTGGGCTCCTTTTCAAGTTTTTGTGCTGGTGCCAAGAAACAATCACCCTCCTTTCGGGTTAAATTTACTAGCATCAACTTAAGTGTAACTAATGAGTTACCAAATTGAGGAATTGCATTTGGTCCGAGGACACAACCTCTAACTTTAGTTCACCAAGATTCAAACCAAAAACATACATATCTGAATCTTGTGCTAAACTCTAACTTTGATTCACCAACATCCGAACCAAAAACATACATATCTGAATCTTGTTCTAAATCCACCATCTTTGCAGTTTCAGCACAAGCAAGTTTGAGATGGTGTTTTTGCAGTTTCAAGCAGCAAGTAATAGTCTGAACGGTAAAACTACAAATCTTCTAAATCCACCCTCCTTTAGCGTTATGACTATTATTTGCTCCTTGAAAGTATCAGTAAGCTGAAGACAACAAGACATCGTGCTCTTTCAGGCGCTTCTGAAAGTTAGCTAATTGTGTTTGTAAGTGCAGTATGGCTGAAGCTTTCTGGGACAAAATGGTGTCCAATCTAGTCACATAATCATCTAGCTGATTACCCGGTTGGTCTGCTTCAACCAACAGATTCATTTCCTGCAATGCATATCCATACTTACATGTTAAAGAATGATTTTCAAATCATCCTTAAAGATATTAGTGTGAAACTCAAAGAAATCACACACCTCTCTCACAATATTCATGGTGTCCTCCACTTGCTTGCGGTGAGCATTTACAAGATCTTCCTCTTCCTGAAACATCCATTGCAACTATTACATGTCTATGAACTTCATTTTACATGTTTTTTTCTTATAAAAAGATCACTCTATTACTATTTTTACCTGTAGCAGGGAACTCAAGTCATCATTTGAATGAGAATTGACAGGCTGAGATTTTGGTTGATCCTTCGATTTGGTCGGACCATTGGGTTTCAGTGTTCTATCATTCAAGGTAGGGAGCTCGAATGGCTCTAGCTTCCTGTTGTTCTTCTGTGATGGTCTTTCTTCATATGACTCTTCTGGTAAATCAAATTCATCTCTTTCAGTTACTTCAGGCCATCCATCAGTTATGTTGTTCTTGAAGTTGGATCCAGTTGATGGATTTGAGGATAAGGGTAAATTAGTCGATTCCTTCAAATTTAAGGCCGAGGACGCTACATCCTTCTTAGGGTTGTTTGATTTTGAAAGACTCTTCACCCTGTGATTTCAATCAAATTCAACCAGCAAGGTCAGAAATGAAAAGTCAAGATGAATTAA
Organism: Erodium chrysanthum; assembly: GCA_036897765.1. Taxonomy (NCBI): domain Eukaryota; kingdom Viridiplantae; phylum Streptophyta; class Magnoliopsida; order Geraniales; family Geraniaceae; genus Erodium; species Erodium chrysanthum. The sequence goes on along the minus strand of JAYMSU010000160.1, from coordinate 3,523 downwards.
GCCATGCCAGAAACTTCTTTGTTGTGATAAGAATCAATATCACACCTGTCAGCGTATCGTAAGGTGTTGAGAGTATGTTCACACGACCCTGAGCTTGGTGAGATGCATGATATCATAACAGTGCGTGAGTTGCCAACGAATGAATCCCTCAGAACTTCAGTTAGTTTGCTGCCTCTGAAAGGAATATGTCCTTGATCATTGTCAAGAGCTCTTATACATTCTTTTAATGCCAATAAGCTCTTGTTAATCTCAGCACCTTCCATTCTGCATCACCATATATTTGGAAACCAGTAATTAAGAAATAGAAGAAACCATAAATAGGGGACTCATCCTGGTTTAAATGACAACACCAACAAAATCCCTATTAGGCATTAGGACTCGAGTATTTAATCTCAACTCAATCTGGTAAAATGACTTTCGGAATGATATAATTACAAGTTAAATTGAAATTACCTTGTCTGTTTATCATTATCTGTAGTATCTGCACCACGCTCACTTCCAGCTAGATCTATAAAAGAGAGCTTGCCAACAAGACGAGGGGGCTTTGATTCAGTACCATCAACAGATCTCTTGATAGCAAGCTGGAGTATAGCATGTGAACGAGAAGACTCCTCATTCGCCCCTGTTGTACCAGTACTTCTTGTGGCACTTCCTCTCTCAATAAGCTCCTTTATCATCTCTACATCTGACACTCTATGCTCTTGCAAACCCACAATGCAAACTTGCTGTTTACCATCCTCTCTCATGCAAAGTTTCCTGCAGAAGTACAAATTTAGTTCTCAATGGTGAATAAATTCTGAATCTGCATGTCCTAAATAGGTTACTGTATAAGGAAATGATGAACTTACTTCCTATCATTGAGAAGATCATAAAGTTTTCCTCCATATATCTCAAAGAAGCTCACAAACAACTGAAATCCTTGATTCCTGTAAGTATGGTGCATCAATCTGAAGACATCCTGCGATGCTTTAAGGGGCAATGGCTTCATGGTAAAGGTTTTTCCACTTCCTGCAGAAGCAATCAAAGAAGACAGATAACAATAAGCACTGATTTGTTCAAGGGTAAATCTCGTCATACAGACTGGTCAATGTATGCATTCAGATACTGATCCACTCAGAAATTAATATACCTCTGCAACTCAAATGTGTATAGATAACAATAAAACATGTGGTGATTTTTCAAGTAGTATCTTCCATTAAAAGGCTACCACTATGGTAGATGAATCAAGACTCTAGAGAAAGTACATAATAACATCATCATACTTCTGAAAATTTCAAATGATTATACATAAGACCTCAAAACTAGACAAATTGACGGTTCACATATTTCCTTGGCTGAAAAGAAATATATTTGAAGGTGACTGCAAGCAAATACATACATTTGTCTCAGATATGGGGTGTATAGCCATTCACCTGTTTGCCCATATGCAAAGCAAGTAGCTTTAGTGCGCTGAAAGATTATAGGAACAATAGGCTCAACTGTTTCATGGTACACCTATAGATATAAAATTAGATCATGAGCTAAGAATATTGTGTTATTTTCCCCTTTATGTCCATATTCATGAGACACTCACCTCGTCATTTGACACTTCCTCATCCAAAACAGCATCAAAAACAAACTCATGCTTTTCCATGTATTCAGTAAGGTCAACCTGCAGAACGCGGTTATTAGAAATTGAAGTAATTGGCTCAATCATTCTCCTATATGCCAAGGTATATGGCAATGGTATGTATAGACTAAATTTTTTTAGTTAAAACAGGCAGGGGATTAGTAATACATAAAGTAGTTGTTCTCAATTTGGGCATATCCATAAAAGAACATATAGCTTATGTACAGGAAATAATAACTGGGTATGGTAATTTATTTAAGGTTCTATGTTGGAGATTAGTATTGAAAATCTTTCTTCGCATCTTATTCCCTCGTTTCATCAACTCTATCTGCCCGAAAATAAGTGTTCCATTTGACCATATGCAAAGATCAAGAAATCAAATTTCAGTGCTTGATTTTCCAATCTTTACCTCATGTGCTCCCATGTCTCCACTACTCAAGTTATTATTATAACTAATTTATGAGGGATAACATTGGTAATCTATGGCTAATTAACTAGCAAAAAAATGAGGCAACTATTTGGGACATCAATTTCAGGAAAGTAGAACCCTTATTTTGGGACAGAGGGAGTAGCATAATACATAATCAGCAGTGATATGGAGAAACAAAACGGTAACTTTTACCTTGAGTTTAGTCTCATGAACTGTTAATGAATTGCAATTTGTCTCTATGATATCTTCTTCATTCTTTGCTAACTCTTTCTTATTTAGTGGTCTCTTGCGAACCTGCATTCAGAACAACTTTACGAAATTACTAAGCGCCACTCTAACAATTAATTAAGTCATTGAGGGAATTTCCATATTCTCATTGAGAAAGGGATTTGAGTTTGAATTCTAGAATCTGAAATATTGGAATTCAAATACACTTCAAATGCTTGGGAAATTAGGGTGTTTCTAATGACATTAGAGGAGCTTTATTTGAAATGTCATATTGTAGTCATGTTTTGAATCATGTTGGAACTAAGACACATTCAAATCCAAAACTGCGGAAATATATAGGATTTTTCTCAAAGTTAGAGTTTCCACACATTCAAATCCAAAACTGCGGACATCCATATATAGGATTTGTCTCAAAGTTAGAGTTTCAAGTGAGTGCCAGTTTACAAACAAGCCATTATAGAAACCAAAACAACATACCACAACTTTAATCTTAGCAACAGAACTGGCCTTTTCCTTGTCAGCAGCAAAACTTTTCATGAAGGTGTTCTCTGGCTGAGCACGAGCTCTGGCTGTTAGCTTGTTATTTGAGATGTAGGGCTCGGAGTCATCAATACTTCTGCCGAGAACAGGATGGTAGAGAGAACCATCGTACAGGCCAGGAACTGACATCTACCCAAAACACACAGAACAGTTTCAGCATAATTAGTTTGAACAAAATGTATAGCATCTTATCCTTTTGCTATCAGGAGGATTTCATCATCTTCAAAATTTTGAAGTTCTGAATATAAGGACTGTGGAGGAACAAAAAAATATGTAAAGATTTACAAAATTAGAGAAGTGTAAACATCTTATGAACCCATAACATTATACATAACTACTTCAAGGGAAATAAAAAAGACAGACATATAACACAAGTTTCCCTACAAAGACAACTTGTTGCGCCCGGGAATTCATATAATGAACATAACTATAGCAATTCATAAAGAATGTAGAGGCTACAGAGCACATATACCTACATCAAAATGTGACATTTAAATCTTGAACAAGCAAGACGCCTAACCTCAGGAAGCAGCTCAGTATCAAAAGAATGCAGATCCAATAATCCGGGACTGAACCCACTAGGGGACTCTTCCCCATGCTTCCTCTGGTTTGAGGTCCGTGAACTAACAGGAGGTGTAGAAGGCTCCATGTACAACTCATTCCCCCCACTGGAAACCCTCTGCAAACTCCTATACATTCTTGGTCCTTGCCCACCT
>JAYMSU010000159.1:0-17197 GCA_036897765.1 Erodium chrysanthum | reverse complement strand
CTGTCCCTTTGGGGGCAAAGCTCTTTTGGCCAATGCTGCGAAGCTGCAGACAATGCGATCCCTTTGGATGTCTTCATGCCCGGTGAGTTATGGAGAATGTAAGCTTCTGGGCCGAAAGATGCCTATGCTTAATGTTGAAGTCATCGATGAGAGGGAGCCCCCAGATAGTAGGCCTGAGAGCTGCCCCGTTGAGAAGCTTTATATTTATAGAACTGTAGCAGGGCCAAGATTGGACACCCCTGATTTTGTGTGGACAATGGAGGAGGATTCTGCCATCAGGTTTGCCTGAGAGGTTGCGCCGGTCAGCCAGAGATGTTTCTCGAATCAGGTAGATGCTCTGGTTTCATATTTACTTGCTACACTGCATAACAGTTTTAGTGAAATAAAGAGATGTAAAAAACTCTTGTTATATGTATTGTCGACAGAAGTTGTTCATTTGAATTTGGGCATTTAGTGTTATATGTACTCTATTTTTTAAATTGAATTTGGGACATTTTTAGCCTACTCCCTTATTGATGGCACATATGATTGAATCGTATGGCCAGTTCATTACAATCATTTCTATTCACCTCACAAATGTTACTTTTCATTCATTGATGTTGTAACTAATAGCTAAAGCTTTTTCAGAGAGTTTGACTATTGGCTACACTAAAATAGATTTCAATGATGACTATCCTTTAGTGAGAATTGTCATTCTGGGTGTGACTAAATTGATACGATTTACCCACAAGTCATCCTGAGTTGCATCAATTCTATTCTGGAGAAGACTGATTCTGATTTCAGCTTCATTGACATGAACTAATTTCGCATTCCATGGTGGATAGAGAGGAATTTTTGTTCCGCGGTGAAGCTAAGTCAGAAACAGTTTTTGTTCGAGAATGGAATTGGTGCTGTGAGTTGCATCAGCATGACTTGTGGGGTAGATCATATCAGTTCAGTTGGACTTATTACACTTTTTTTTTGAAAACTCGTCATTTCATTTCATTACTGATCGATTATAGCAACGTCCTGAATAAAAGCAGGGATGGATACATTAATCCATAAATAATCAGGGTACGACAAAGACGCCCTAGCTATAGCATGAGCCACCTTGTTTGTTGACCGTCTAATAAAAGAGATTGATGCTTCCCTCAACGGCTCGAGTAAGCGTTTGCAATTTGTGATGATGTTACCTAGGAGTGATATGATGGACTCTTCCTACTGAATAAGGAGAGCAACTTTCTGACAATTAGTTTCGATCAACACCCTGGATCAACCCTCTCTGCGAGCCCAGCTTAGAGCTTCTTTTACTCCCATTGCCTCTAATATCTCCGGATGCACTTGGTCGGAAATTACCTTGTTGCAGGCTGCTACTATTATTGCTGTGGAGTCCAGAATGACGATGCCGACGCCACCACTCTTTGCAGCGGAGTGTACTGCTGCGTCGACGTTGGCCTTAAGCCAACCATCAGCTGGCCGCACCCAAGCCAAAGCTGACCGTGGCTTTAGAATGACACAATTCTCACTTAGAATTGAATTTTTTAAAAGTTACATTTTGTCAAGACATTGTAAAATGGCTAGAATACTCTTCATTATTTTGAAGTGTCATTCTATACTCAACTATGGTCATTTAGTAGTATACATGAATCAATTTTTAACAAATCTGAAAAGAAATTCATAGATATTGCACACAAATTCAATACAAATAACTCATGAATCTAAAATAAATCCTGCTACACCAATTCGATGACACTGTAAAATCAAATTTCATATGGTTGTAACGTGACATTGTCCCTAAGAAGTTGATCTATATTCGCATATGAAGTTATATTGCGCAAGATTGGGTCATTAATAATGGGCTACATGTTGGGCTGATGGATAAGTGACCCTTTTCTTATGCAAATTCTCTTTTCATGGTTTTATATTTATAGGATCCAGAAACAAATCACATCAACAAGTCGATATGTCCGAGTGGTTAAGGAGACAGACTTGAAATCTGTTGGGCTTCGCCCGCGCAGGTTCGAACCCTGCTGTCGACGTTTTCTTCTTCTTTTCTGCCATTTTGGTGAGACTCACATGCTCTTGGCATTTTCCTCCCCACCAAATCTACCCATTGACATTATTCATGTTTTGGGTATATTTTAAGGTTAGACGTCCTTAATGTAATAAGGTTAGAGAGAGTATTGTTTTGTGATGATGTAAAACAACAGAACAAGAACAAGACAGATGATAAATCAATGACAATATAGTAGTACTATATACATGATTATACAATATTAACATGTTTTTGTTTTGTTATGCATAATATATGCATGCACTAACCTTAAACCAATTCAGCCTTAAGATATGCATCTCTCTTCAACTCCAGCTAACGGATAAGATATGCATCTCTCTTGATCATGTATCAATCCTCTCTAAGATTGGATCGAATTAACTTAATTTTCAAGTTTCAAACTCACATTTCAATCTCTCCAATCCATTTTTGTAACCCTAAGGTCTCAATCCACCCCCGAATCGGCATCCACGTGGCATCAACCCATTTCATTCCAAGAAGACACACCTTCCTCGTTTCATAGTCTCCTCCGAAAAATCTGTCCACTACTCAAATTTCATTTCAACAACCACCCCTTCCTCCGGAATGCTCCGCCGCCTCTGTCCCTGCTTCCGATGGCCCCTCCGCCGCCGTACCAGGTCCAAAACCAAAACCGCCGTCAAGAGATTCTGGAAACCTGCCTCGAAACCACCTAAAACTGATCCCAATGAGCTTCCCGGAAAGGGGTCGCCGGCGATGGTCCGTCCGGCCGGAGAACCGGATGCAAAACCCGTACGGGTGGCCACATTCAACGCCGCTCTGTTCTCCATGGCCGCCGTGGCTCCCAAGTTCGAACCTTTTGACTCCAACGGCGACATTTGTTCTGTGGCCAAGTCCTTACGAGCCAAGTCCACCAACGATCGTCCCAAGAGCATACTCAAGCCATCTCCTTCGTACCGCAATCCCATCAAATGTACGGACATTCTCGCCAACGAGAACAATTTTGGAAAATCCAAGTTAAGGGTCTCGATCAATTTGCCTGATAACGAGATATCATTGCTGCGGAGCCGGAAATTGAGCTTCGTTGAGGACGAGAAGTCGGGTTCTCCGACTCCAAGTGGCGGCGGCGAGAACAGAGTAGTTCGATCCTACTCCGTGAATGGTGTGGTTGGCGAGAGGAAGAGGACGATTGTGGAGGTGCTGAGAGAGGTTGATGCTGATGTGTTGGCGCTGCAAGAAGTCAAGGCCGAGGAAGAAAAAGACATGAAACCTCTGTCGGATTTGGCCGCTGCTCTGGGGATGACCTATGTGTTTGCGGAGAGCTGGGCTCCTCAATACGGCAACGCCATTCTCTCCAAATGGCCGATCAAGAGCTCCAAGGTCCACAAGATCTTCGACCATACCGATTTCAGGTCCGAATCACTTAAAAACTTCATCTTTTTCTTCAAGTTTTTGTTTTTGTTTTATCTGGGTGGCTCTCTGTTTTCTGTAGGAAAAAACAATGCTTTTCTTCATAGGTTTCATTACTTTGGTTTGATGAATCATGGGTTTGTTCCTAAATATATAAACAATGCATTAAAATTAATTTTCATGGGTCTTCTTTTTTCCTCTGTTCTTCAATTATAAGTTCCATTCTGCTATTTTCTTGTTACGAAACATGAGCATTTCCCCGGGGTGGATTTAGAAGGGTATTGGGTATGCCACAGACAACCCTGGACTGGAAAAGTCTTATAAAACCACAAAACTTTTAATTACCTTCGATATGATATATTACACGCTTAAATCGGAATACATATGAAAAAACAATGCTTTTCTTCACGGGTGTCATTATTTTGTTTGGATGAATCATGGGGTTGTTCCTAAATATACACAAATGCATTAAAATTAATTTTCCCCATAAATTGATGACATGAAACCATCATTTGAGACCCAATAACTATAAGTGTCTCCGATAGAGTAAGAGGGATGGAGAAAATACCTCGGAGTCAAAGTTTGTTTTGAGTACTCCACACTACAATGTTAGGGTTTGATTGATAAGTTTGTTGTCAATGTCATGTATGTGTTTTTGACACAAGGCTTAATTAAGAGAGGTTCTTGTCATATTCAGACGTGCAATAGGAAAATGTAGAAGCAAGAGGTTTGATGCACAGTGGTTGTGGTGGACCTGTCTAAACCTTACTTAGTAAACTTCTATTTTCAGTGATAGAAAAGAAAAATGGATGTTTGTAACAGAAGCTTATGTTTATTTGTATCATCTGTGTCTTTCCACAGAAGGTGGTACAGATAATGACCCTTAAACCACCCCTCAATGATATCAAGAGAAGCTTAAACTTCTAGGTTGGATGGTCCTTGAAATGATATTAGAGTTTGGTTTGGACTAAACTTAACATGATGAGAGTATTGAAACGTCCTCTGTTAAAAAAATGTGAATTTTATAAACAATTTAAGGTCTCTCTACATGTCATTTGTATATCTTGTCTTAGCAAAAAGAATTTGGATGACCATTGTACCTGTTAGCAATAGATTTAGGCCTTTTCGGGTGTTCATCATCATACTTATTGTCACATTGTACATATTGACTTTAAGAGCCGTTACAATGGATCGGTTTCGTTGATGATTACGGCCGGGAATCGACCGAACCGACCCGTTGTGGTGGAACGGTCGGTTTTGGGACGGGGCGACTCATGTGAGTGACCCGGAGGAGTGTCGATTCTCGCAGCGCCAACTAGTCAGAGCGTGATTTGAAAAAAAGAAAATTGACCATTAGGAGTAACAGTAATATCAAAATAATACAGACCCGATGATTTGAATTGTTTGTTGTGACAAGCAGGAATGTGCTCAAGGCCACTATCGATGTACCTGGGATCGGGGAGGTCAACTTCCACTGCACCCACCTCGATCATCTCGATGAGAACTGGCGGTTGAAGCAAATCGAAGCAATCATCAACGCTAGGGACGGACCTCACATCTTGGCCGGAGGCCTAAATTCTCTTGACGAAACAGATTACTCGCAAGAGAGATGGTCGGATATAGTAAAGGTAACAACTTTACCATAACTTTTTGTTAAACATGACTCATAGACTTAATGTGAATATGCAAAATCTTAGTATTACGAAGAGATGGGAAAGCCTGCGCCAAAGGTGGAAGTGATGAGGTATTTGAAGCGTAAACAGTACACGGATGCTAAGGAGTTCACCGGAGAGTGCGAGTCCGTCGTCATGGTTGCCAAGGGCCAAAGTAAGCCAAATCTTTCTCTATTTTTTCTTGATCGAAACTCGAACTTATCAACAATTCTTAGTCTAATTCTTAATGTAATGTAGGTGTGCAAGGGACTTGCAGATACGGGACGAGGGTAGATTACATATTGGCATCCCCAAACTGTCCTTACAAGTTTGTTCCTGGATCATACTCGGTGGTGTCATCCAAGGGTACTTCGGATCATCACATTGTGACCGTTGATTTAGCGAAAGCGAAGAATCCACACGACATGGTAGCTACAAAGTGTCAGCCTAAACAGAAAATTGTAAAGCTAAAAGGATTTTATCCTAGTCCAGCAAAATGCATATGAGAACAATTGTTGAAATTGAAGGACATACACAGGTTTTAAGGTATGAAACATAGTTGAATCAAAACACATGACATAAACTTTTAGTAATTCATCAATCTATCTCACCTCAAACATTAAAACTCTGATATTTCAATTGCTTAGCTTCACTAGTTCTTTCGAATCCTATACCTTCTCTTCAAGATGAGAGGTTGATTTCAAAGAATGAAGAAGACTTGTCTCTTATATCAGTATGAGTTGATTGCGGCTTGGATTTGCTCCAAAGTCCGGCCCTTTGTTTCAGGAACCATGGCTACTATGAAGAATATCGCCAGCACATTGATCACAGCGTAAAGAGCAAATGTACCTGCAAATAAAATATGCTAATAGTTTAGGACAATGATAAAACAAGGTCATTTCGAACATTATTGTTGCGCTTAGTTTTACCATAAGAGCTCCAGGCCATGAGATAGTTAAAAGTGTAGGAGACAGCCCATGATCCTATCCAGTTCACCAACGTCGCCAAGCTTCCCGCCGTCCCTTTAATGTTTATAGGGAATATCTACAATCAAAAACAGCAATTCCAGTTTCAGACATGAGTTCATGTCATATTGCTAGGACTTATGAACGACACAAATGTTAGTTGCTACCTCAGACATCACGACCCATGGAATCGCGCCCATTCCTATTGAAAACGATGCTATAAACAGCTGACAAATCCAAGTACTTGTATATCAGAATAGGCATGTTAAGATTTAGCAAGAGTTGTGATGAACAAACTAACCAGTATGCCAAGCACAATAAGGACAGGAACTGTGTCAAGTGCTAATTCATGAGCTTTCATGTAAAATGCAATTGCTGATAGCACGCATCCAAGGACTAATCCTGTTGCAGAGACCTGAAATTGACATGCCCAACATAAGATGAATTTTAGTGCAAATAGTCGTTTTCTACTAGGATTTACCAGTAAAAGAGGCTTTCTTCCGGCTTTATCTATCAGAAGGGCACCAAGTGCAGTAACCACAACCTGGAGAGCAGCATAGATTATGGTCCCGAGTCTTGGAGAAAATCCTGAAAATATCAAGTGATTAGTAGCAAGTGGTGACATGAGACTCTTCAACAGTTTTGTTATACCTGCTGCTTCAAAAACATTGCTGACATAAAAGCATATCCCATTGATCCCACCAAATTGCTGAAAGATCATCAGCCCAACTCCTATCTGTTAACAAGGAGCGAGTGACGACCCAAAACCCACGAATAAAGAGAGCAAAATAGGGACGAGAAAGAGGAATCTTTACAATGACAGAGCGCAAGTATCTTCTCTGGAACAAGTCCAGGAAGCTCGGCTTCGGGAGCTGATCCAGAGTTTCTATATATTCCTGTCAAGAACAAGACATCATTACTTAGTAATAGCATCACTCACTACTACATTCTCCTATACAATTGTTCATGTTCAGAGTGATTGAACCTCGATTTCAGCTGCTTCGCCAGATATGTCAACTTCCTTGCCGCGAAGCTTTTGTAGTGCGGACCTGAACTCAATCCCACTGCCTGTCTTCGCCTGCAAGTCATTCTCGTTTCAGTAAATCATTCAGAAACTTCAAGGTAATGAAAACGAGGATATTACATACCAGGTAGCGAGGAGACTCTGGGATGAGAAAGAGACCAAGAAGCAGAACAGCACAAGGTACAAGTCCTGCAACAACTTCTTCAGTAAGCACCATGACACTAACTCTCAATGTAAGCTCATACAGTGATTCTAAGGATGCAGACCTATCAATGCCAAAACCCTCCATGGTATTACTGTCCCAATTACGAATGTCACCGAGACACCACTTACAATCATGAGCTGCACAATCATCAAGTGTCAACAATAACAATCTGAAAAATCATTGCAGATTGATATGTCGATGTGCATACCTGGTTAAGGGTGGTTAGCCCCCCTCGTAGATTCTTTGGTGCAATCTCAGCTATGAAAACAGGTACCTTACCATCCATTCGAATTGGGTTAGCATCAGTAACATGTGCATATATACTTGAAATATCAATGTAATGAGGTTGTTGAAAATGAAAAGTAATGCATACCACATATGAAAAAACTCCCATTCCATATCCAGTTGCGAGCCTCCCAAGATCCAAGGAGGCAGGGCCCTATATATTGTGATATCAGAAACCGAAAAGGATAGCTGAGGCTTAAATGAAATCTGATAACCTTACCTTAGCAAGGTAGATAGCAAACCATCCTGCAGCACAGAAGGCGCTGGATAACCGCATTGCCTGCATCCAATTTCTTGTTGATTGTGTTAAAGACCGATCTAATCCATCTAAAAGCTAGCTAAAAGGGACAGGATCCACATGTTGTTAGAAACATACCCCTTTGCGACCAATGAAATCAGCTACATTACCGCTTGTGGTTGCGCCGATTATGGCACCAATGTTCAATACCGAGCCAAACATGGCATACTGCATTACAGTTTCAGCATTAACAAACAACATAAGTAGTTTTGTAAATTTTCTAAACTCGTGCTGTGTACATCAGGTTGGGGTTCACAACTAAAGAGTGAGGAGGCAACAAATAGGGACGATGGACTTAATACACTTGTAAAGAACCAACTCAAGTTGGCCTAGCAGTCAGGGAGGACCAGAATTCGAATTCGAACCATGGTGTAAACAGTAAGAAGCATAAATTTGGTGCTCCTTCTAATACCATGTTAAGAAGAGATCGAAAAAAACAATTGAGATTAGTGTGAAAATGATATTGTTACCTGGCCTATAGATAAATCGAGATCTTTGGTGATACCCGCCTGTGTAGGAGATGAATATCCAACCTGCAAAAACACATAACATGATGTATGTATGTATTTATGCTGTGTGTGTGTTTTGTTTGAGAAAATGAAGTGAATACATACACAGGTTCCAAAGACATAAGAGCCACAGACGGCCACGAAAGTGCAGAGATAGACCATCCACAGTTGCTCCTTGCTGCTCCCATTCTGTCTCTCTGCATCAAGCAGCCGCTTTCTTTCTTGCATGCTCTCCTTCATAATCACAACAACAATATAATATGTTTTCTGGTTCTAATTTGATTCTTCACCTCTTACTGTTCCTCAATGCCTCTGAACTCCAACTTTTTTCTCCAGAAGGGGCTTATTGATAGTTACAATTTGGGTCTTTATGTGTCATGTTCTGGTGATGACATGAGATGATGGTGTGTACAGATCTCAGATCTGGGTTGGAAGAGGTTTGTCCCTTTCATGCAAAGATTAGGACACAATCACTGTTCTATAGCTGTCGCATGTAGACAACAGACACGTGAGTTTTTGATAAACATCAATGTTAGGAAAAGGTAATAAATAATTCCTATGGTAGCAAAGCATACCATTTAATGTAGCTTCTCTGTAATTCTGGAGAAGAAAACGTTGGGGTTTTGTGTTTCTTTTTCTCTTCTTTGACCGGACCAACTTATTATGTTCATTTATTTATTCTTGGCTGATTTATTGGATCTCTTTGAATTAGTAAAATAAGGATCTTAGTAATTTTCTTTTTATTGTTTTAAGGATTGAACTTACCTGTTAGCTAGGCTCACACGATTGATCCAATGGTTCTGCCATAGACATGAATGATGTATCTTATTCTTACCCCACCGTGGAATGTTGACAGGCATGAAACGACAATTGTTCTTGGCCCTATGGCAATGTGACATTTATCGTCGTCATAGGACAACGAATCTCTTGTTTGGAAGAAATCGTAGCGAATCTCTTGTTCATGTTAAAATTTTAGGACTCAAATTTTATTACCAGCTTCAAATCCAATAATGGGCAAACAATAGCATACAACAGTTATTACATCGCTTAGAAATTAGAATTGACTGGTTCTACACAAACTCACTTCATCTTCTTTGAGGAAAAAAATGGGCTCCCTACAATAGAATAGAATAGATGTTCACATCAATACATCTATCACACACCACAATGTTCTTATTTTGTAGGGCTCCTTCTGAAGCTTATACCTTCTCTTAAAAATGTACTGATGTTTTCACAATTCAGATGAAAGTTTCTATCACTTTTCTGGTTCTGTTCTCTACACATTAATGGCTGCTTGGATCTGCTCCAGAGTTCTCCCCTTTGTTTCAGGCACAACCTTTATTATGAACAGTATACCCAGCATATTGATTCCAGCATACAGAACAAAAGTACCTGAAAATGCCACAAACAAGGGTTTTACAATGTGCTCTACTACCCCTAAACTTGATCGTTCATAGCATTTGCAGATAATGAATGTTATGTTTATGAAAATGAAAGGATGAGAAGTTCTGATTCTGCATACCATAGGAGCTCCAAGTCATAAGGAAGTTGAAAGTGTAGGAAACAGCCCATGCTCCAAACCAGTTCACTAGTGTTGCTAGGCTTCCCGCTGTCCCTTTAATGTTTATAGGGAATATCTGCAACAGATATTGATTTGTGTATTCAGATTATAAGCACTTAGATCGAATCATTGGGAAAGGTTACGAGTGTTGCAAATTCTGCTTACCTCAGACATCACGACCCAAGGAACCGCACCCATTCCTATTGAGAAAGACGCAATGTAAAGCTGAAGCAAGTGATTGTCAAAGATCAGGGACAGCGAAATAGCCATTTTAGTCAGAAGATCAAATGGTGCTTTTGCAAGAGCTGATAGAACTTACCAGAATGCCAACAACAATAAGAATGGGGACTGCTTCGAGTGCCAATTCATGAACCTACTTCACAAAGGATTATAAGAAAGAGAAACATGAACGAGAAGGCTTTTGGATTTGTTAATTACCTTCATGTAGAATGCAACCCCTGATAGAATGCAGCCAAGGACTAGCCCTGTTGCAGAAACCTGGATTGCATTAAGTATAATGTATCAAGAAGGATTTTATTTTTAAGGGAATTGTTTTCAGGGTAAATACTATATATTTTCACTCGGATTTACCAATAAAAGGGGTTTTCTTCCAGCTCTATCTATCAAAGTTGCACCTAGTCCAGTAACTACAACCTGCATAATATATTAAGATATGATATAGTAAACGAGGTGACAACTAGACATGTATTCTGTGCTTTTTTCTCTCATTAAAGCATATCATATAAAGATAAGTGCACTGAAAATAAGGGAAGTTTCCAAAATCAAGTGACTCCAGGGAACTAGTACTGTGAGAGTTCCAAACCTGAATGCAAGCATAAGTTATGGTTCCAACGCTGGCGGAAAATCCTGAAAAATGATAGAGAGAGTGATTAGAGTTATTAGATTAAGTGGATGCTATGAGGTCTTTGATTGGCACTCTTATATACTGGAAATTAAAAGGTAAAGATATGGCAATGTGAAGTCTGCAAATCTTAAATGAAGGTATTGTGTACTTTTTTCTCCTCAGTCATAATCATGAAAGGTACTGATCCTTGTAATTGTAAGAGAAATTCTTACCGGCTGACTCAAAAATAGTGCTGACGTAAAAGCATATTCCATTGATTCCACCAAATTGTTGAAAGACCATCAACCCAACTCCTATCTGGTCATGACCAAGTTTTGTTCAAAGGAAATGAATACTCAAGAAAGATAAATAATATTGTGAACTTAATTTAGAAAGAGAGATGATTACAATGACTGAAGGCAAGTATCTTCTTTGAAACAAATCTAGCAGGTTTGCCTTCGGGAGTCGATCAAGAGTCTCTATATATTCCTGTCATGCAATGACATTATTTTAATTTCATGTTCAAACTGTTGTATTGCAGAATGGAATATATATCTAGAGTTCAGAAATAGAACTTGGATTTCAGCTGCTTCATGAGATATGTCAGCATCCTTGCCACGAAGCTTTTGTAATGCAGACTCAAACTCTTTACTATGCCCAGTCTTTGCCTGCATTTATGATGCTTTAAACATCCTATTCAATGCAACAGGGACAAAATGGGAAATATAAATAATTTTTTTTGTTTCTCACTAGCCATCTTGGAGACTCTGGAATGAAGAAGAGACCCACAAGCAGGATCGCACATGGGACAAGTCCTGCAAACACCTCCTCAGTCAGCATCTCTATTGTATCTTTCAATGCAAGTCCATCAGCTAATATAATTTAGAATATTCACCTGTTAATGCTAATGTTCTCCATGATATTACTGTCCCAATTATGAATGCGACAGATACTCCCGTACAGATCATAAGCTACATGCATTATAATATATGATAAAATTAGGTAATCAATCTTTAGGCATATCTTCTTCTAACCAATGCCATCAACAACATGATGGTATTGTCCATTTCGCACATGATAACAATAACCATGTCAATAAGGATTCATATCAATCTTTAAGAAAAAGATGTTTATCAGTTGAGGTATTTTTCTAACTTGTTCATGCATTTCTTTTTACCTGATTAAGTGTTGTCAGTGCTCCTCTTAGATTCTTGGGTGCAATTTCAGCTATGAAAACAGGTACCTTATCATTTATATTGGTAAGAATAGAGTTAATAAAATGTACTCTGAAATACAAAAGAATAGCATATTTCCATGAAAAAGGAAATAAGTAATGTACCACATAGGAAAAAACTCCCATTCCATATCCGGTAGCCAGTCTTCCAAGATCCAAAGCCAAAGCCCCCTTTAGTAATAATGAAGAAAATGTAAAATCTATGAAAAGTGGCACTGATGATTTGGTACGAGAACAAATGTAGTCTTAAGACTAATAGTCATATTACACAAACCTCAGCGAAGTAAATTGCAAACCACCCTGCAATACAGAAACCGCTGGATATTCTCATTGCCTGCATGACAATGTTACATCAAAATAGAAAAAGTAAGTTCTACAGAGTAGATATAGGCCTTGATTGGTTCTTTGTATAATTGAATTTCCCTTTGCCTACCCATTTGCGGCCAAGGAAATCAGCTATGCGCCCACTTGTGATTGCACCGATCATTGCACCAAAAGTCAGTATGGAGCCAAACACTGAATACTGCAAATAGATAGACCAACATAGTTCAAGTCCTTTCGATAATGAAGATGCATCATGACGAGAAACTTTGCTAAGATTGTTAGAAATAAGCATATCATCAAATGTATACATGTTAATTCCTGTTTGTTGAAGAACAAGTGTCCTTCACTTAACATGCTTCGGCTTACTGATATGTTTTAGTCCTTAACTTGTGCATACCAAAGTTCAGTTCTGCTTTTAGGTTTCATAGTTACTAAAAAGTGTGTTATATACATTTTAAAAATTAGGGGCCAACATACCTGGCTTAGTGATAGACCAAGATCTTCCCTGATTGCAGTCTGAGTAGGTGATGAATATCCTGCCTGTAAACAATAGTCAATTACACAAACAGAAGCAAGTCAACCCTTGCTAGTTCCTGATTTCTCTCTTAATTATCCTGCATATAATGAGATAATTATATGACTTACACAGGCTCCAAATGCGTAAGAGCCACAGACAGCAACAAATGTGCTGAGATAGACCATCCATAATTGCCCTTTGTGGCCATTCTGTTCTTCTGTATCCGCTGGAAGCTTTGTTTCTTGCAAGAGCGGCTCTCTTGTCTCTTCCTCCACGATATTGTTGCCAGAATTCTCTATATCTTCCTTGATGGCCATATCTTCTTCTCTGTATATCCTTGATGGCCAGCAGACAAACTAAACAAGTAAGATATATACTACAAGTGAGTGTTCATTACTGCAATTTCTATATTGAACAGCTAACCTTGATGGTACACTCAAAATGTCTTCTGAACTTGAAATTCCACTGACATAAACGAGTAAGCAACTGCTTATCTGGAGCAAGACTTACTTGCTCAAGTATCATTCTTCATTAATGACAATTGACAAGGTTAGCCAGCAGATCTTGACAAATGACAAGTGACGAGGTAATAAAGTTTCTTATAGATCTGGGTTGAAACAAAAATCTGTGATTTTCATGCAAACAGCAAATAAATGAAGGTGCTAACTTTCAATTCCACAAGGCAAATAAAAAAATAGCTTTCTTCAAAACCATTAGAAAAAATGAATGTTTTTTTCCTTGACGTCATATTAGATGATAAAAAATAGATTTTAAAAATCATTTCATATTCTGTCCGAAGAATATCCCATAATGAAGAAAAGAGCTGCATCTGACACGATCTTATTCAAAGGAAGTTTTTTAGCAGTAAATATATCTTGGGTACTTTTATCGGTCAGAATGGAAACAAATAAGCACTACTACATATGGGGATTTCTTATCACTCCTTTCTAATTTTATATCATCTTCAGGATCCCCTATAACTGAGGAAATGATAATGCACTGTAATTATATTTCATTATTTTGCTGGATTTATTGACCTCTTGAAATATGAAAAACAAATATTTCCAAGATTTTTATCTTTCTTATTGTCTGTGTGTAGCCAGCTTGCTTTGCAACTTGCTCCAAATGACATAGATTTTTTTCTGCAACTACCATTCTTCTATTAAATAGGTTGGCAAGTCCAATTTGAGTTCTAGTTCCTCAACAATGAAGTAGCTGTCAATCCAATTAGATAGATGATCATATGCAGCATATCTAAATCTATTAATGGTTAGAGCTTGAATTTATAAGCAACAGTCTTTCCCTTGTCTGCTTGTTAAATTTAGTGTTTTTTCCTGTGTGTGGTGGGGATGGGTTTGCTATCTTTTTTCCCAGGACAAAAGTTTCAATTCTGTCTTAAAGTAAATCTAAAATTCAGACTGTAGTCCCCAAAATTCTATCGATAAGATCTGCTGCATAGATCGATAAGATCGAATTCAATATAAAATGAACAGCTACAATATACATTTAGGGAATTCTTCCTTGTCATTGGAATGTTAGATTTAAGTTAACAGCAAATCTATGTGGCTAAGAAAGCCAGGCATTGCCAGTGGAGTTGCCAATCTGGGCGAAGCAAAGTGGTCCTATAGTTTGGAGGCTAATTGGAAGCTGACTAGGAAATTTAACTGAGGATGTGGAAGCATGACATTTATGGTGCTGGAGCTTCCACCTACTCAGATTTGAAATACAGAAGAAGACGATGCAGATGATACAAATTAGCTAACCTTTTCTCCTGCATCAGATTACATGATGAAGCATCTTCAGCCAAGCAAAGGAATTTAGTACTAGCCATTCATGAAGCCCTAGTTTGATGTATTTAGGTTCTGTTTCTTGCTAAATTTTACTTCATCCCAAACTGATGCACAAGTTTCAGGGTTTCAACCTCGACTAGTAACCAGTCTTAGCTTTAGTTTCATTCAAAGACTGGCCTAATAGAACTAAAAGGCTTTCGCAAAAACTCCTACAGTACTATTAGTAAGCTTAGGCGGTCAGTTTATTGAACAGAGATAAAAGATGCACCAACTGTTATAAACCCTGTTTATCTATCTGAATAAGATTAGGGTTCCAATATCAGAATGCAGACAGTACTGATTATCAAATGATCTAAATCAAGCTTACCTACTTGCAGAATTAAGCAGCAGTAGTGAAGTTTTCTTTCTTCGGCAAAGTCATTCCTCAGTTCTAGCTGGTAGCTGAGCCACTGGGAAGGAATCAAGTCCTTGGAAGAATCTGCCAATAAAACTTTTATCCAGAATAAAGAAATAGAGAGTCATCTTTGAGTAAGTTATTAACAGGAATCCTCTGCTAGTCGACCAGAAAGTTAGTTTTGGTGTTCACATAGAGGAACAAGGCCCTCAAGCCAAACACTTACAGAAACCTTTCACATGTTGCATAAAATCTAACCAAAAGTCAATAAGTTTCAGTACATCAACACTCACGAATCATTGCTGCTCAACATAAACAAGCTTTTGGACAAGATATGGTATACAAACTATCCCTGCTGAACATTTTATAATCTTGAAGTTAGTATACAGATGAAATAGTCATCAAGCTCTAAAGTGCAGAGAAACAGCTCCCATATGTACAATGAATAAATCAAGTTTTTAGCATACATCTATTCTTACATTTACAGTGTTTGGAAAGTATTCCAGAAGTCAGTGCTCTATCTTAAGACAAAACAAATTGGGGTGAGCATACCAACTAGTGAAACCACCCCAGAAGAGTTCAACCGACCATCTCATCTCATGTATAATAATCACATCAATCACAGCAAATCTAATCTGACATCTGATTTTTCCTCGACTTCTTTAGCGTTCAAAGGGCGGTCAGATTCATATGTGAATGAATGGAAGCCAGCAGGAGTTGGGAATGGGCTTGGCAGACTTGACCCACTACTGCTCATAGATCTCTCTATATCATCGATCTCGGACACGAGAGGAATGGGCCGTTTTGGAATTGAGGGAACTGAAAGGTCTGTTTCTAACATTTTCACCACCTGATCCATTGTTGGCCTGGCATATAACTGTGGATGAGAACAGAGAACAGCAACCAATACATATTTCTCCAGAACTTCAGGTGTACCTAGCTCTGGGATTCCATCTTCAATGACATCTAAGGTTCTTCCCTTCCTCACCAGTGCCCAAGCCCAATCAGTCACAAGAGAGGGTTGACCATCATGATTCACAATGAGAGCCTTTTTCCCACTCAAAAGCTCAAGAAGCACCACACCAAAGCTATACACATCACTTCTCTCTGTCAACTGCCCATACAATGCATACTCAGGAGCAACATATCCCATCGTCCCAGCCACCCTTGTGCTCAAATGTGAGACTCCCTCAGGTGTAAACTTAGCAAGCCCAAAGTCAGCAACTTTAGGCTCGTACGTCTCGTCCAAAAGTATATTACTACCCTTAATATCCCGATGAATTATAGTGAGTTGAGCTCCAGAGTGCAAATAAGCAATGCCCCTGGCTGTCCCAAGTGCAATCTTCTGGCGAAGCGGCCAACTAAGCTTACTCTCCAATGAACCGCCAAACAAATGATCATGAACACTTCCGTTCTTCATCAAATCACACACAATTATCCTTTGGTGACCCTCCATTTGAGTAGTTGCAGTGCAATAACCTATCAAAGCAACAAGATTCACATGTCTCACACTCGCAATAACCTCGACTTCATGGGCGAAATTCTCATCCCCTGCAGCAGAGCAATTCTTGAACCTCTTGAATGCAACTTCAGACCCGTCCCGCAACACCCCTTTGTACACATTCCCATAGCCACCCTTCCCAATCATGTTGTCCCTATGGAAATTCCGGGTGGCCTTCTTGATCTCATCAAATGTGAACCTCACCAGAGTGCTCTCCTCCAAGGAAGGGACCGATCGCATCTCCACCCTACCAATCTTCATCTTCTTCAACATCTCATGCCTTCTCCTCAAGAACCAATACCCACCGATCACCACCAACAGCCCAAAACAACAAGCACTCAGCACAACCAGAATCAAAACCTTTTTCCTGACCTTGGATCCCTCCACAGTGTAGTCAAACGAGAACAAGCACTTGGCCGTGCCCTTGTCGGACGGGCCATACTGATTCGCGAAAGCCCCAACATAGATCAACGGATAGGCGGCGCAATCGGTGACGTTGCCGATCGAAGGTCCGGCCAAGTAGGAGGCCTGCACGGTGGATATGCTGGTCATGCAGGAGGCGCAGGGCGCGCTGTTCTCGAGCGACTGGTTGCAATTGGAAACGAGGTCGTTTATGGACGAATCGAGAACGCGAGCCTCGAATTGGGCGTTGGGGGAGATGTTCATACCTCTC
>JAYMSU010000158.1:0-17218 GCA_036897765.1 Erodium chrysanthum | reverse complement strand
AAAATTTGCACTTAACTACACTTAAGTCGAGTTCATTTTCACCGTTAGTTAATCTGTTAATTTTTCCATCCAAAACACGTGAAAAGTCCGTAATACCCTTAAATCATTTTCAACTCATACCATAAGCATTTATTTTCCATATTTCCCTTCAGTCAAACCCTAAATCAAACCCTTAGTCAACAATTTTTTTTGAATTATTTTTTTGAATTAATTTATTATATATTAATTATTATACAAAAAATCAATTTTTATATATTAATTATTATACAAAAAATCTGATGTTTGAATAATTTTCATTTTTTTATAAATTAATTTTAAATACATAATTTGTTAATATCAAATTTGTGTTTTTAATATAAAATCTGAATTATTATTTTTATTATTTATAAATCTAAAAAATGAATTAATTTGATTGGTCAAGCCCTAAGCCCTCTCGGTCAAACTCTAATCCCCAACCCTTGCAGAAACCTTAACTCTCAGGGAAACCCCAGTCAAACCCCAAATCCTGATGCAAATCCCAAATCCTCACGGAACCCTCACCCATCATCGAAACCATTACCCCTAACCCTGATGCAAATCCCGAGTCGAAATCGACGTTGACGCTGCAAATCGCCGCCGGGAAGAAGGGCTATTGCGCCGGTGGTCCCATGCCGAAACCCTCACCCACTGAGCCTTGCCGTCGGGAAGAAGGGCGATTTCCCGGAGCACCAATCTCCCGGAGCCTTGCCGCCGTCGACCATTTCATCAGAGCATGAGTAGCTGGGGTTCTACAAGGAAGAAGAGGGAGGGTCCGATCTCCCGACTTTGCAAGGGAGGATAGGAGTTCAGGAGCTGCAACTCCAGTCTCCCAATTTCGCTTGCGAGGAAGGAGAGGCTGAGTGCGAGGAAGAAGAAGGAGAGGCTGAGAGAGAAAGAAAAAGGGTTTCATTGGGGAGAAGAAAGGGTTGAGCGAGGGAGAAGAAAGACCGATTTTATTCTGTTTTTATTTCCGTTTGTTCTTCTTTTTTCTTTTCTTTTATTTTTATCTTTTATCCTTTTGTTTTTTATAAGGCAGGGGTAAAATGGGCATTTACAAGAAATAAGTAGCAGTTAACGGATGAAGTTAACAGATTAATTAACGGTGAAAATAAAATCAAGTTAAGTGTAGTTAAGTGCAAATTTTAAACTTAAGTGTAATTAAGTGAAAAAACAGTTAAACTTAGGTGTAGTTAAGTGTAATTTTCCCTTAGGAATATTGTAGGACTCTCTGTAAATAGTATGCTCAGTTTGGCCTACCACTCCATTTCATGTGCAAAATTTTAGTTTTAGAGATGTTAATATTCCGTGTTGACATTTCACAAGTTATCAATTGATGATACCGGTGATGGGATCTAATGATTTTTTTTTTCAGATGACAACAAATTTATCCTTAAACCATAGAGTATATGGATGAGAACACTGAGGAGGAAGAGAAGGGATGGATGATTATTTATGGTCTATTGACTATATATGATCTCTCTGTCCAAAGGGTTTATCATGAATTTCTGTGGGTATTTGAACCCGAGTATCCAGGAAAAAGCAGACTATTTGATAAAAACAAGAGATCCCTTTGAAAAACCTGTTCTAGTGGGTCTGAATTGAGTGGGCGACCCCTCCAATTGGCTAGAATCTGTTCCTTAAAACGTGAACGAAACTCGATCTTGTGGAGAAGGAGGGCAAGTTGGGAACAAGCATGTGACTATTCATTGTGGTTTGAGCATGCATAAAACATCACTTCCCTTGTTGATCTCAATACATAAATTTATACTAAATAGAAGTGGGTCTAATTTGGTCCTTAAATGTTCAATGTTATGCATGGTTACATATATTAATCTAAGTTTGGAAAATGATGAGGATAAAAAACGTACGGTCAAGTAAAATTAGTATCTTCCAATGGTTGAGTTTTGTATAAGAGCAAAGGGTTGGGCGCTTCTTCTTCTCGAAATCCCATCACACAAAAGCATCGCATTTCACATTCCATCAACACAGCCTGAGAGAGAAGAGAGAAAACCAGAAAGCTCGAAGGGACTTTCTTGGTTTTTTCCACTCCCGCCATGGCCTCCTCCCTCAGATTCCTCGTTTCCCTCAGCCTCGTCGTCGGTGCCTTGTCCCAACCGTTCATCCATCTCCCGTCGGAACGCGACAATGACGTCAACCGTATCTCTCCGGCGGACTACCTGTTCTGCGATAGCTGGAGGTTCACAGTCGAGACCAACGACGCCGGGAAGTGGACCCATATCCCGGCCCGGTGCCAGGCGTTCGTGAGGGAGTACATGAGCGAGGACCGCTACCTCTCCGACTGCGAGGCCGTCTCCAACCACTCCCTCGCCTTTGCCAACTCTGTCCACATTGTCGGCGACGGCAAGGACGCCTGGATCTTCGACATCGACGAGACGCTTGTCATGAACATCCCCTACTATGCGCTCCGTGGATTCGGGTCACTCACCTCACCCTTAATTTCTCGAATACAATACTTACCGTACCTGATTTGTGTATTTAATTGGACATTGACACTTGACATTCATTCGTTCATTCATTCAGATGTGCATCTGCATGTGGTAAGGCCACGCCAACGACTGGGTATGCAATGCCTCTCTTTAGTTAATTACGTGAACAAAAAATACACTAATTAGACTAAAGATTAATTCAAAAACGTTCGTCCAACTAAAACTGTTCAAAAAACAACTGTGTCGCCAATTGATTCTTATCAAAAGTCATCATTTGGGGTTAAAATAGACGGAAATCATATAAGATTACCATTTTACCCTTGAAATGATTTGTGAAATGTCTGAACTACCCTCCCCTTCTCCTTCTTCTTCCTCTATCCTTTCTTTGTATCCTTCTTCTTCAGCCCAATTCTACTCCCACTATAAAACTACCCATTCTCCAACGGAACTAAAACCCACAAGCTGAATCAAAGCTCAACCCCAATTCTACCGTTGACGGAATTAAAAATAAACCCCAATTCCGCAGGAACTGAATCAAACCCACAAGCCAAAACCACCAAGCTCTGAGTCCTTCACTTTCTGTACCATAGGTGACCTCAGTATTCAGATTCAATGGCTGAACTTAAGTCTTTAATTCATACAACCAAGAGTTTTACATGGAAATTGGAATTGAGGCCTCTGCCCTCTGTCAATTTTTACTATTCGGAACAAAACAAAAATAAGAAGCTAATCACAGAAAATTGAGGACCAATGCTCATAAGCCATCGGAAAATTAATTAACAGCAACAATGCTCAAATAACAGAACAAAATATGCAGTGAATCAATCAGTTTAAACCCATGTTCAGCAAAACAATTAAGCTGGTATTAATATATAGCAAAGCCAAATAGTTAGTTGTATGAGCATAAATTGAATTTCCAGGCACTGACTTGAGGCAATCTATAATGGTCAACGATATCTACAAGCTAAGAAACAAAGTTCATAGAACAAATCAGCCTACTTGGAGCTAGAAACATAGACAGTAGATGACCGTGGTGGGGATCCCTAGATGGGGTGTTGAGGAACTCGAGGGCCTCCTCGGCACCGGCGAGTTTGGGCCCTTGCAGTGCCGGCACCGCTTCTGCTTCGACGACGCACAACCCATATCACAACCCAAAACAGAGACCACAATCCCACAAACCTCGGATCAGACGAACAGAGGAGCTTTGGGGGGGTTGATCTTTCCGATTCGAATGAGTAGAAAAGGCTCGATTTTGAGATCGAGCCACAAACGCAGAGCACGAAACCAGTCGTCGCAAGAAAAAACACGAGGAACAGAAACCACGAAATCAGTCGACCCTGGAGAGAAAAATACGATCTTTGATGGACAATCAATGGAGTTTGAGGAAATGGGTTACAGAGACGAAGAAGATTCAGTTTAGGGCCTCCTTGGAGAGAGAGGAAGGAAAAGGGTAGTTTAGGGATTTAAAAACAAATTAGATCATGTGAGGGTCACATGCTAATTTTTCCATCCATTTTAACCCCGATTGATGATATTTGATAAAATGTAAGAATGAGAGCAGTTGTTTTTTGATGCGTTGTCAAACCTTGATGAAAAGTGTGAATAAATCATAGATGGACGTGCGTTTTTGAGTTAATCCCTTTTTTCAACGATAAAACCAACTTCCGTGCAATGCAAAAATAATACGGATTGTTCAGTAAGCGTTTCAAGACCTTTATCTTTTGATTTAAGTTTTTGGGTTGGATTAGATTTTACAACAGTATGAAGTTTAGTGGTCATAAATCGATCGGTAGTTCAAATCATCTATGTAATCTCGAAAAGGAAGCGGTAATTTTCATGTTTATGTTATGGTAAAGGCATAGAAAGGGAATGCAGTAATACTGATACTAATTTGAGTATTAAAATACAAGCTAGTAAAGTCCACCTGAAAAGGGAAAAATAGAATTCATATTAATTTGAGTAAGGCAGTAAAGTGAGCTGAAAAGGAAAATGGTAAGGTCCACAGCAAAGCTGGCACTGAATGAATCCTAACCCTTGCATTTTGCTGATCAAAATTCTCCTCTGTGAAAATGCATACATGTAATGTAATCATGAGGAATGTCAATATTATATGGTGGATGACTTAGAATTTACTATTCCCCTTCCAGTATCTTTGAGTGGAGTTGTTTTCACACAACTTTACAACCAACAAAACTGGATCAATTCAGAGTTCTGAATACTTCAAAGGAAGCACTTACTCTTTAAGAGACAAAATCTGAAAGTTGAAAATTTAACCGATACAAATAACAGGCGCAATTAGCAATAACGTATGTATTTGATTTTCATCTGTAAGAGAAACCTACTTTTACAACAACAAAAGATGTAACTAAACCCAAATCAGTGATCACCATCTTGAAGAATGATTTATGCATCTTTTCCACCCAACATTATCTGAACATGGACGCTCCATGCTTTCTTTCAGAAATATATTACTGCGTCCTCACTTCTGAAGCTATGGAATAATGCACCAGCAACTCAGCACGCAACTCTATTAAGTTTAGAAATACACTATCAATTCAGATTCCAGCTTTCTTAGTGAGTTTAATTTACTGATAGTGAATGTGATCAGTACTCAGTAGTTACTGATTAGCAAAGATAATGTGCCAACATAATGCATAACCAGTGAACTGATATGGATCGTGCGTACACCTAGATATATAAATGTCATACAATATGGTTCGAGTTGGAATAAAGGAAATATTGGCAAGGATAAGATTCTACGGAGTTACTGTAGTACGTATCTTTGTGCCAAAAGATAAATATTACCTTGTACAATTGACCTCGTGATGCATTACATGGGAGTCACCAATATTGGAATATTTCCGAGTACCAAATGTAACTAGACTCTTTGGAATACGTTGTATTTGCAATAATTACTTATTGTGGTAGAAAATCGATTCAACTAAAAGTGAAATGAGCAAAGCAAATTCAAGTACTTCCCAATCCCCAAGCATTACAATGACTAACAAGTCAATGGGTATTTCAATACCACACCTTACACGTGAGACACAAAAAACAACTCACTGATCATCACTAGCAGTAGCAGTAGCACCACACAATTAACTTAACACACAGATCAGTGGATCCATCAGTTCGGGCACAAGTTGTAAGCAAACAGTGAAGCAAATTAGTACAATTTCCTGATGAAGCAAGACATGGAAATCAATTTGTTACCTTTGAGGTGAGCTCCCTCCATTTCCAGGACGAAACTTGTTTCTTTAAAAATCCTCATCCCTTCTTACAAAACCATACACGCACCCACAAACATCAAAAAGATTACATCGACCGTAAAATGGTACTAATATTGGTAAAAATCAAAGAAAATGACCAGAGTGGATATGGGTCACATTTATGTGTAAGGAGATAGTTAGAGAAAGGATGGTACATTGGTTCCGAGTATCAGTGATATGATACCTTGTACAAGCCTACATTATTAAACCAACATAAATAGATATAAGTCACATAATCCTCTTATGTTTGTTTTCTTTGAGGGAATTTCGGATCTATTATATGTAGTTTTAGAGTCATACCATCACCATAACATAAACCCCTAATCTATCATATTATGCCTTTTGTCTTTTAATGTTCAGTGATGTTTATTTACTTGGTTCACTCGATCTTGGTACAGTGGTCAAGTGGACTTCTTACCTCCTTAAGGTTAGGAGTTCGAATCTCAGTGGAAGGATGGAGTTGTGTTGTGATTATAATATATAAAACAGTATTAATATTTAAACAAATATTTATTTACTTGTATGGCTTATTATACCGTTTGTCGATCTCTACTTTTTCCGCTATCGTAAAACTCAAATCATAAAACTTTGACATCATAATTCAATAGTTGATCCGGATGATTTAAATTTTGATTTTTCTTAGTTTTAAAAGTCTTAATACCAAAGAAATTCAAGTGCTAGAACGATAAGCTGCGTCTTTCGGTTAACAATTAAATTACAGAAACGAACAATACCATAAAGAAGATGAAAATGAATTTCACATATATTTTCGGCATGTTAAAAATACAAGTCATGACCTGATTAACATCATTTTAAATAACGAAACAAAAATTAATTTACAGGATAGTAAAATGATACTCTTTTTTTTGATGAAGTAAAATGATACATTTATAATACAGAAAACACATATATTGATAAATACATCACAAGGATCTTAAATTTCCATTTGTTATTCCCGACCAGTTCTTTCTTCATTCACAGGTTGGACGAGTAGACCAAAACATCAGTGGACTTGGATTTTCAAAGTCAACAACAGAACTATACACTCCCATCCAATCAGGACCGCACATATCATCTAAACAGACACGTGTTCTATTCCTATTGGACACTCCATTGTCGCTTGACGTGTCTTCAAATTACAGTTCCAATAAGAGCTCTCAGTTGAGTTCGATCGAAGTCGAAGCTCACAGAGCCGTCGTCTCCGATCAAAGCTCTTGCCGCAGGTCCAGCGTGGCGTCGTCGGGTGCTCAAGCTCACCTTTCCAAGAGAAAGACCACTGCCTCATCCTCGTCGCCGCCGACTAGATTTGTCTACCGGGAGGCTTCCAGGAGTAACCCGTACCCGTTTTGGCAACAAAACTGGTTCATCGCTCTTCTCTTCGCCATGGCCGTTGGATTCTTTGCGCTCGCCGTTTTTCTCTTCCTCAGCCTTGACCTCGACGAGCTCTCCCCCGCCTCTGCCGCCCCACTCAAAGAGGGCGTTGAGGTCCGTCTCTCGCATTTCCCTTCGATTTTGCTCATTTTCGATACTTGTGTAATTATCACTCTCTTGCATTCAGAATCATAGAAATCGTAAATTAGCCTCTAATTAGATACAAATGAGTTTCATTCCCAACCAAACAGGGTTTATGAAAAGGTTAAAAGAATTTGGCCCTTGAGAAGTCAAAATGCTTTGCTTATAGAGGTGTTTGTGTTTTCTTGGCAGATAACTTATGGGTCTGTTATTAAGCTGATGCACGAGAAGACTAAGTTTAGGCTGCATTCTCATGATGTGCCTTATGGTTCTGGCAGCGGTCAGCAATCTGTTACTGGGTTTCCCCAAGTTGATGATGCTAATAGCTACTGGGTACTTACTTGCTTACTCTCGTTCTATTTTTATTTCGTTTAACCTTTTATGGACGCTTATATATTGACTTATTTAGCTTATTGCCATATATGCTATAAAGCAATGTAAACTTAGGTTGAAGCATATTGCTCAGAAAACTAAGTTCATGAGTTTTGCTAAAGGCTTCATGTAGCTGACACCACATATGTTTGGGAAAGGGCATGGTATTGATTGTTGTTGATGACTATATGTGTTGGTAAAATTGGATTACATTTGACCTCTTGTTATGTGTTGCACGTTAGCACAATGCTTGTTATGTAAAAACTTGTTATCTTATTGTCGAACTAAAATGACGCTACTCGTCTTTGCAGATCGTCCGGCCTCAGCTAGAGACATCTGCCAAGCAAGGCGACAGTATTAAAAGTGGGACAGTTGTACGCCTGCAACACATGAGAACTAGAAAATGGCTCCACAGCCATCTGCATGCATCCCCAATATCGGGCAACTTAGAGGTTTGTTTGTGTGGATGTTGTTGTTTATCTTCTGTTCTTAATTTCTCAAGAGACATATATTTCGTTTCGTTCAGTGATGGTGACTCACTCCTATATCAGGGCTGTGCATATGTGGGTTTGGTTTTAGTTTATAGGTTATATTGTAGGATGGGGGATGAGTTTTGGCAACCTGGAAGGAATTGCTTAGTTTGTAGTTGAGGTCTGGATACTAGTTATTGTCTTTAGATGTCATATTGAAATTGAAGGTATGTTTAGTGGTGACTTTTCACGTTGATTTTCCAGACATGGATCACTAGAGAAGATATATATAAGAACATCTCATCAAATTATTCTGGCTTGGACTTGGATGCTCTAATGTAGCTTTTAAGTTGATAATTCTTGTTAGGGGCATCCATCATTCTTAGTCTAATATTTACAGTTCAGGAGATGAAATTAATTAGATTTTACCTCATTAGATGTAAACAGCTTGATTCTTAAACCGTACTCCCAAAGCAAGAACATCAACAACAATGCACAAGAATTGAGTATTATGTCATGAAAATCATCTGTAACAAGCAGAATCTAGTAGTTATGATTGCTCAAAAACAATCATGTTATAAAAAAATAACCTATCGGTTATCCTTTCTCTTGGACAAAAAAGCACTTGCCCTTCTGAGCTACAGCTTGCCACTGTATTATAGCTATTAGTTTTTTTAGATGCATATATCAATAGATAGTAATAAACTGAACTGTGGAGGGGTGCAGGTTAGCTGCTTTGGAGGAGAGCATGAATCTGACACAGGGGATCACTGGAGGTGAGGCTCTATTGGTGTAATTCTACAAGTTGTTTCTTTCTGGTTGGTTGTTTCCTGATGCTGGGACTATGTTATCTTGTTCAGGCTTACGATTGAAGGTAGTGGGAAGACATGGAGGCAAGATCAAAGGGTGCGGCTGCAACATGTAGATACTGGTGGCTACCTACACAGTCATGACAAGAAATACACCAGGATAGCTGGGGGTCAACAGGAGGTCAGACCTAAATTTTCAATCTAATCTTATGTTACCACAAATCAAATTCAATTCCATTACTAAAGTTGTGGATGCTGTTTTTGGACAGGTTTGTGGTGTTCGTGAAAAGCGGGCAGATAGCATTTGGTTAGCTGCAGAAGGTGTGCTCCTCCCTGTTAAGGAGACCAAGTAGAATGTTTTCAGTTTGTGATATGTATGTTGTAGAAACAGGTATATGGGTTTTGGATTCTATGGTGGCTTGACTTGATGGGTATCTGTTCCTATGTAACCAGCAGATTGTGCTACTATGCATAAAACTCATTTCATCCATCTTGTGTGTAATACATGTAATCTTGTAGCCAAGTTAAATACTGCCTTTTGTTGATGGTTTGGTTTGATTGTCACCTAATAAATATTGGAAAAGTGCAAAAACCCACCCTTAAATTTTTAGTTCGAGCAAATCAGTGTTGTTAAGTTTAAAAATGTACACAAGTCCTTCAATTCCAACATGAAGCACCATTTTTAGTGGCGTGAATTTTGCAGAGTAAAAGACCATGATACCCCACACTTAAATTTGAACAAAAGGGGAAATTGCAAAAACTTGTCCTTAAATTTTCAGCTCGAGCAAATCGACGCTGTTAAGTTTAAGTTGCGTAGAAACTTGTCCTTAAAAATGAAGGATTGTTCTTAACAGCGTGAATTTTGGTGAGCGAAAGACTATAATACCCCTACACTTAAGTTTGAATAATACACGATAATTTCCATAGAATTCAGTCCAGTACCAAAGTGAAGTGAGGTCGAGAGGAAGACGAAGACGGAGAAGAATCCAACGACAGTGACCACCACAATCCAAATGTTGACAACGATGACGACTAAAGGTGATCCAAGCTGTGTCTTGAATGGGTGCTGGGGAGTTGTCCTGAATCGTCAAAGCAACATTGTTTATGAGAAGTATGAGTTAGAATCGTAATTTGGGTTCCATCTATAACAAATCATGCTTGATTTATGTGTTTGATTGCATTTCTATATAGGGCTTTTTGTAATTTGGGCTTTTTGTTATATGATATCCATGAATTTCAAAGGGATAAGGAACTTCGATTGGTAGTGAAAGTGAATGACAAACCAAAGGAAAAGGAATCATGCCTTCCTCAACTCAGGACATAACCCTAAGGCTCACATGGGATACCAGAGCTATAAGTAAAGAGCTAAATGACAAGTGAAGATGACTAATGTGAGTGGTAGTAGGAATCAGATTCTAAGTAAGTTTTTGACTCTTGGAATTTGATTCCTTCTATTTTATCGATGGATGAATATAATGTATAGTTAGAATAGATGAATGGTTGTGTTTTGGTCTATACTGAATAAGATTTGTTACAAAATCAAATGAATATGTGCATCTTTACTTATATCTTGGGTCACAAACATGAAAAGCAATCAGGCATAAATCATAATCATGAAAAGGAATACATGTCCAAGCACCTGCTGTTTTCATCCTCATCCAAAATTTTAAAAAATCTTCATGAAAATATACAATCCCATTCATCATTTAATCAGTGAATCGAGTTTTCTACTAATAAATATACAAAATCAAAGAATATTTTACCTGATTGTGCAATTAGGTCTTACGCAAATTTGACAAATATGTGACTGGCTGTAACTGTAATACAGGATTTGAATTTTACCTGATTCCGTCCCAATTCTTTTTAAATAACATTCTCTGCCACGACAAATCTTGAAACCCATTGTCAACTTAAGTAGTCATTTTGAAAGAAATATGGCAAAGCCTGTACACCTGGTAGCAATGTTTTCAGAAAGCTATGTTTCTTCAACAAAAGGTTTTCAAGCTCAACATCCGGCATGAAGTTCTGGTTAACATCTATCTAACATCTATCTACACAACTCCGACTACTTTGGCAAGCTCCATTACATTTGAATAACCGCAACATAGCATTTTTCTAACCTATCTACAACTACGAATGTAGGATCAGTTATTGGCAACCATAGCTTCCATATTAGAGTTGCTCTCTAGTTTCCTGATGCACAATCTGTTCTGTGGAGGATGGCCTTTGGTCGAGGAGGCTACATCAACATCCACAATAAGGGTGTCTTCTTCCTTGAAATCTCCTTTCAGTACTCCCATCGCAACTTCATTCTCAACTAACTGCTGAATCACTCTCTTAACTGGCCTCGCGCCATAGTTTGGATCAAAACCCAATGTTCCCAAAAGACCAACAGCTTCCTCGCTATAGCGAAGATCAATTTTCTTCTGCTTTAGCCTGTCTTTCACTCGCTTCAACTGCATACAATGATAGTTGATGTTAGATACAGTTCAAAAGATTAACGATGCAAAAGAGAACTGATGGAAACAAAATCCAAGGCAGAAAATTTCCATTGATATAGAGTTCAACACAATAAAACTGACATCGAGGAAAGCAAAGTACCAAAATATTTAGTTCAAGACTCAGAAACATACCTTTTTTTATTGGCATTACCTAGTCTAAATCCTAACCTACTTGGAAGTACCAAAATTCAAACTCAGGATCTCACATATGTAGAGGAGAGTTCCTTACCCCCTGGCCCAACATATCGGTTAATAACATCCTATTAGAGGGAATCAAACCACCTCATGTCCCATAGAGAACTATCACTAGTAGCTAAGAATGATTTTTATCAATTCTTTCAAATACCATCTTATTTTGATCATATGCCTTCCCCATAAATTAACAATAGGGAGAAAACCATAGAGCAGACTCTATAGCAACAATTCTCACAAGATCTGGTTAAAAATGACAGAGTAAATTAACGATATGACAAATATACTACATGTTAGAGGAATTGCTCTATGATAAAGATTTGTTACCTGTATCTCTACAATCTTGCTGATTTCTTTAGAGTCCAATGGCTGGAACACAATGTACTCATCAATTCGGTTCATGAATTCAGGGCGGAAGGTCTGTCTAGCCAACTCAATAACTTGATTTTTCATCATATCATAAGCAGCTTCCTTGTTATCTTGGGTATTGCGTAGTGTTTCGAGTATGTGGTGTGAACCAATGTTTGACGTCATTATCACCACACAATTTGTAAAACTAACAGTCCTCCCTTGAGAGTCAGTTATCCTACCATCATCTAACAATTGCAGCAAAATGTTGAACACATCGTGATGCGCCTTCTCAATTTCATCAAAGAGTACTACAGAATAAGGCCTCCGGCGAATCACTTCAGTAAGCTGGCCACCTTCTTCATAGCCAACATAACCAGGTGGTGCACCAACCAAACGTGAAACTGCATGCTTCTCCATGTATTCACTCATATCAATTCTGACAAGAGCATTCTCAGTATTAAAAAGGTAACCAGCCAAAGCCTTTCCAAGCTCAGTCTTACCAACACCAGTAGGGCCCATGAACATGAAACTTGCTATGGGTTTGTTCGGGTCAGACAACCCTGCCCTCGAACGTCGGATTGCATCAGCCACTGATTTCACTGCAATATCTTGACCAATAACCCTCTCATGAAGGACTTGTTCCAGCATGACTAGCTTATCCCTCTCTGACTGTTGAAGGTTTGATAATGGTATACCAGTCCATTTGCTAACAATTTCAGCAATGTCAAGATCACTGACCTCTTCCCGAAGCAAGGAATTTCCCGACCTCTGAAATTCAGAGAGGTTCTTCTCAGCCTCCTCCAATTGCCGCTGAAGAGAAATTAAAGTCCCATATTTAAGCTCAGCAGCCCGATTTAGGTCATACTCGCGTTCCGCAGCTTCCATCTCTAGGTTGACCCTATCAATCTGCAAGAAGGACAAACATAAATAAGGTCACATTTTCAAAGTTTTTTCTTTCAGAACAAAAAGATCATGAAGTATTAAAAAGTACCTCCTCCTTGATTGAGCGTATCCGAGTCATGAGAATCTTTTCACGGTCCCATTGCTCAGTTAATTCTTTCTGTTTGAGCTTAAGTGAGCTCAAAACATCTTCTAGTTTGTTTAGTCTTTCTTTGGATGCTTTATCAGTGTCATTTTTCAGAGACAATTTCTCCATCTCCAACTTGAGCACAACTCTATCTATCTCATCTAACTCCGTAGGCTTAGAAGTGATCTCCATCTTCAACTTCGCAGCAGCTTCATCTACAAGATCAATGGCTGAAAAGAAACAAGTGAATTACTATTTTGTGTCCAAAGAATCCCATTATACAGCTTTCAAGTTACAAAAACCTATAATGAAGTAAATTTACGTAGACTGGTCACAAAGGAGTTGAACACAACAGTGGCTTTTTTCCATACTGGTAAGTTAGCCAAAAACAAGGAGGAAAAAAACATATTTCCCCTCTTACTTTTTCTAACTCAGACGAGGTTGGCAAAAACCTGTAAATGACTTCAACTACCAGCCCAATTCCCATATCTCACATAAATCAATAATGATTAACAGAGTAAGAAATAAAAGCAAATATGAAAAGTAAAATCATAGGTTTGTAAATCCATTTTATAAATCATGCATTTGATTGATTATAGCTTCCCACACACCAAGAGCATAACTAAAAGGTTCAATCAGAGCAAATCATAAATGATTAGTGATACAATTACTCCGCTCTTTTCTAATGTCAATATCCATTAGTAAGAAAATAATAGACATGGTTATATTATAAAACTAATATAACAGAGCTATATAATGAAGCAACATCTACCTTTATCGGGCAAAAAGCGCTCTGTGATGTAACGGTCTGCAAGAACTGCCGCTGAAACAAGGGCACTGTCTGATATTTTTACTCCATGATGTAACTCATAGCGCTCACGCAATCCACGGAGAATAGAGACTGTGTCTTCTACAGATGGTTGACAACAAAATACTTGTTGGAATCTGCGCTCTAGAGCAGGATCCTTCTCTATGTATTTCCTGTATTCATTCAAAGTGGTGGCTCCTATGCATCTGAGCTCGCCTCGGCCAAGCATTGGTTTCAGTAAATTCCCAGCATCCATAGCACCACTAGTTGCCCCTAAACATGTTCAATAACAAAAGACACCCCTTATCACACAAAGTAATAAAAAAAACCCTCAGATATGCACAACATATTAAAATAGTGATTCGAGCACACCATCAAGGTAAGTCTCTAACTTACATGTGCCTATTACCGAATTGTTTCTTGGATTTTAAATAATAGATCAATGTTGACATTAACCCCCCCTTTTGAATCCAGAATGAGCAGTAGAGAGGCGATTCTTGACTGCACTAGTTTAAACTACAGGGCCACCTAGGTTACCTTCAGCCTACTTCCACCAAGTTTTATGCAAGAACGTCCTGCTAAGGACCATCTATCGTCCTAGGAGATAACCGGTTTAATAAAAGCCACATCTGATACAGCTAATAAACTATATCAATCCCTTAAACCCCAAAATCTGTGATATCACCTCTTAATCTGATTCTACTACTACCATATATCAATATTTTTCTTGTCTCTTTCCTTTCAAGATCTGGTAACATTTTTGTGTCTGTTCTGATGATACAAAACATCAAACCAGCATGTTTAGTTAATTAAAACAAAATTGAACAATTAAATTTTATTGAAATAGCTCAGATATATTTCCCTACATCTAACAGATGTGGATTACTGGTACTGTTGGGATATACAAGTGTGAACATAATAAATGCTTAGAAGAAGTTACCAGTATCACAATCCACATACAGCTTATACTCAACAACAAGACTCTAGTTTTCAAAAACATCAACAGGACTAAAACCCAAACCTGCACCAACAACGGTATGAATCTCATCAATGAATAAGATTATCTGTCCATTCGAAGCAGTGACTTCCTTCAAGACAGCTTTCAGTCTTTCCTCAAAGTCTCCACGAAACTTGGCTCCAGCAACCAATGAACCCATATCCAAGGAGATTAACTGTAAGTATAATATATCATTAATAAGATTAATATCCAGGTTCATAGTAAATAAAACATAAATAAAATCAGATCCAATGATCCATTGAAGGACTATTATAAATTATATTCCTGTAAGAACAGAAAATGAGGTTTGGACATTCTTCAACCTAAAGATCAGTAACAAATTAACACAAAACCACAACAATAATAGACTGACAGTAGATGTAAAGGCAGATTCTCAAATATAAACGTAAAAGTATCCACCAAAGATTATGCAAGAAATGAGTAAGTAGTGAACAAAAATGACAACCTTCCGGTTTAATAGAGGTTCTGGAACATCCCCCCTCACAATTCGCTGGGCTAACCTGCAAGATAAGGCAAAGAAAAAGAAATTAGATTAAGAATTGGGAGGAAAAAAAAAAGAAAAGCGTGTCAGCCATCATGCTCAACTGCAGGCCTAAGAGGTGATGTTGGAATCAAAAGTTTTCCTCAACATCCAGAACATGGAATAAAGAATAATATACATCTAAACAGCGAGAAGACAACTTCAAGACACAAAATGCTCAGTCCCAATAATGTAACATAAACTTTCTCGTTCATTTACAAATCAGGTCAACTATAAATAGACAAAAGCCACAAAAAAAGGTAGTAACTCAGCATAGACTTGGATAAGAACAGCAAAGCAACATACCCTTCAGCGATAGCAGTTTTCCCCACACCAGGTTCGCCAATGATTACAGGATTATTTTTTGTTCTCCTAGATAATATCTGGATACATCGTCTAATTTCATCATCCCGACCTATGACAGGGTCCAATTTACCACGCCTTGCAAGTTCAGTCAAGTCACTCCCATACTTGTCTAATGCCTCATATTTCCCTTCCGGATCTGAGATAAAAACAGATAAAAATAACATTAAGAGCAAGCAAAATGAGACAATACTGTAGCAATGTCCATGCGAGGTTTCTCATAACATTGTTCCTTCTAATTCAGTTCAACCCTTGATTGATCTGTAGCTACCTCAGTTACCTAGTATATTTCAGTATACCAAAAACAATAGTTGTACACAGTCTACTAGATGTATTTTTGGATTATGACTAATAATTCATTGTAAGATGTGTATTACTTACTTTGGTCAGTAACCCTTTGACTTCCGCGTATGGCTTGGACAGCATCCTTCAAATCTTTCTCACTCAACTTAAGGTTCTTGAATAACTGCTGACCAAATCTCTTATCTGAATAGAACGATAACACAAGATGCTCAACAGACAAGAAGTCATCTCCCATGTCTTTCTTCACCTTCCGGGCATTCTCCAAAAGGGAGTTGAGGTGTGAACCGAGAATTGGGCCACTTGTGTCACCCATCACCTGAAACCAGTATTTTTAGGGAAATCACTCTCTCATATCAAGAATACCATAACTCTAGCTTGCTTTGCGAAAGGTCTCTAGCACATGCCATACCTTTGGTTGCTGTGATATATAGTCATTTGTTGCCTGCAGGATTGCTGAGTTGTCAAGACCTGCCTTGGTGAATATTCTCCTTGCCAACCCATCTTTTTGCTCCAAAAGAGCTTTCATTAAATGCTCAGATTCCACAACCTGTTGTTTGCTATCGCGTGCTGCTTCTACAGCACCCACTATGCCCTCCATTGCCATCTCAGTGAAATCTGACGGGTTAATCTGGAAAAAAGATTCAAGAACAGATCAATATGTAATATACGAATACATATAATTTATTCCTTACATAATACGGCAGCTAATATTAGAGTACTACTTTGATATCAAAAGATAATAGTACACAGACAAAACAAGTGAGTAATCCTCCTAAGCTAGAGATGCAAACTTCAACTAATGAAGTTCTACCGGTTGTCCTGAATGGGATTCCCATGACACTGAACTATTTTTCTCGTACATGTCCATATAACCCATTAAAAACTAAAATTTTGTAGAATGCTAGTATGATATATTCTGAGCAAGCCAGATTATTATGCATTTTTAAAACGCATTTTTCCTTGGCATCAAAACCAGCCAACACATGAGAAGACCCAGGTTGGCCAAATTTGACATCCAACTAAACAATAAGTCAGATGACTATTAAAGAGGGTCCGATTGAATGAAAAACATGTTTCATATATGCTGAGAAAAACTTTACAAAGAAGGGTAACAAATTGCATTTTACAACTTGGGAGCTGCAACTTCTACAAACAAAAGATGAACTCCAGAGTAGCAAATCTTAAAAATACTCTATTTCAAGGTCATATCTTACACATTCATTAGCCAATAACAATAT
>JAYMSU010000157.1:0-17236 GCA_036897765.1 Erodium chrysanthum | reverse complement strand
GTCAAACTTCCATTTTCGGCGTATCCAACGGTGTTGATGAGTACTTGATTCATCATCACAACGGTCCAGATTATAGGCACATGATATGATTAAGCTAGTCAGTCCCAGAGGAGTAGTAGTCTGTTTAGCAACTACTTGTTTGTTGTAGCTTTTGCTACCTTTTCCTTTTTTGCATGTTCAAAATTTGAATTTTGTAGCTTTTAATTTTTGGTAAAAGAAAAAAATGTAGAATTCAAAGGAGGGAAAGCAAATCAATTGTAGAATCTACAATATTAATCTGAATAAAATTCAGATTTCTTTAATGATTATAATGTTATCATAAGATTTCTTTTAAAATTCGAGATGAAAATAAATTTAATTGTTCAACTTAGATATATTAATTAATTCTCAATCAAAATAAATTTGTAAAAAAAAAATTAAGAGTGTTCTTGTGCACCACTTTTGTGAACCCAATGGGACATGAAAAAACATGGTGGTGAGCCCATAACTAACATGTCCATGACTATCAAACTTTCATTGGTTTGTCCAAATTCTTCCACTCTCAATTTCATCAATTGTTTCTTGGAACATGTTCATTTTAATCATTCATATATTTATGTTAAAGGCATTATATTTATATATTTAGAAGTGCGAAACTACTTCTAAATACTACTGACATATTATTTTCAATATAATTTTCGAAAAAATTGAATATTTTTATATATAATAGTCATTGGACAAAATTGTGGCATAGGGGGGAGATTGTCCTAGAGATGGGGGGCCAAGGTTTATTGGAAAGAAGGGCAATGGCATCATCACCAAAATTGTGGGCATGTATTGGGATGAGAGAGAGGTTTATGCATGGATTTCAGTGACAAATCAAATGGGTTTATGCGTCGTATAGTGTACGTACCATAACATTGAGATTTTTAATAACAAGAAAAGAAAAAAAATGAGAGTGAGAAATAAAGATGAATTATTTATTTATTTAAATGAAATGAGGAGAAAATAATGATGAAACCAAGGAGGAGAAGGAATCGAGAAGGCAATAAAATAATAGAAAATCGTGTGCTTAGCTTGCAAATAAGTCTTTCCATAACCACTATTAGGTAAGGTCATGTGATGTGGGGATGTTTGATAAAATAATAATTTGTTTACAAAAATAAATTAAGTGGAGTGTTATGAGCTAAGGGTTTTGTTAAATCTACTCTATAAAATCTCGAAACCCACGAATTTCTTCAAATTTTCGAGTTCCCAAAAGTCTCATCTCTTAAAGTATAAGATGATATTTATAGATAAGGATGAACATAGGGGTAAAATGGTAATTTTAGGTTCAAAGCACATAGGCTGCGTAATAAAGGACACAGTTTTGCTGGAGCAGGAGAGAAAAAAAAAGGGAGTGATCTGTTTGGAGACGTTGCTGCCGGACTTCAAATCCAGATTTCGCCGGAATTTAGGAACTCGTACTCGGGTCCGGAGCTCCGTTTCTTAATTTGGTACTTTGTGTTGTGTCGAGACTGAGAGAGGGAAATCTGGAGATTTGGGTTTGAATTTTCAATTCCGTGCCTAGGGTTTTGGAATTTCCTCGTCTTTATCTCGAAGCAGCAAGTGGGTTTGTCTTTAATTTTGGGTTTGAATTCCAATTCCCCGAGAATTTGAATTCCGGGGGATTTGGGGGAAAAAAGCTCGGTTTTTTTTGTGGGTTTGAGGTTGAATTAGAGATCTCCGACTTTTGTGATGTTTACGCCACAGAAGGTTTTGTCCGGGTGGAAGAGCCGATCTGGGTCGGGTCAGAATGGTACGCCCGCCCCCGGGAAGAGTGTGGGTCGTCTGGAAGCGGCCGGGTCAGTGGTGGTGGACCGGGAAGAGATGGCTGAGAAGGTCTCCAAGCTTGAAAATGAGGTGGGTACTTGGGGGTTTGAATTCTGAGAAATATATGTTGTTTTGGTCAAATTGTTGTGCTTTTTGTTAGGTTGCTTGTTTTGATGACTTGGTACTGAGGTGGGTTCTTGGTGCTTTAGCATTTATGCGTTTACATGGTTTTGGGATCAAGAGGGGTTTGGGGCTTTGTTGCTTGGGCCTGCTGTTTTTAGTGTTCTGTGGCTTTTCTGAAGGTTGGATTAGGTTGTAGTGTTAGCTTGAAAACTGAGATAAATACTGTCTTGAATGATTAAGGGTAATGAGTATAATGGTTAAGATATATTGCACATCTGTACTGTTGGGTAGGAAGTCAGAGTTGGTGGGCCTTTTGGGTCGTTGGACCGAGTTTAGCAAGTTACTGATCTCTCAGTGGAACACAAGTCTCCTTTGTCTTTGATTGGATTTTGGTTAGCATAAGGCTAGAATTTTTAGTTCCATGTGACCCACATTTCACAATTTAGGATCTTGGTTTATCATTTTTCCAGAAACTTAAATTTTGTCTGGACCATCACTTGTTTAACGTATTGACATAATATATTTAGGTGAAATACCATCACTTATTTAACGTATAACTAGGAACTAAAATGCCATAATTTGTTTTTCGGTTTCTTTCCTTCACTGTTGGAATTGATATGACCTATAGTTTTGCTATCCACTTGTAGTTTGGTGACACATTTAGGTCATGACTAACCACACTCTGCTAGCTCCTCAACTGTACTATTTTCAATTGATTGTTAATGTGCATACAATATTCTAGTTGCATAGTTTCGTGTTCACCATTCTCCCCAATCTCCCCAATGGGTGACTGTTATCAATGTTGCTTAGCCTTAGGTTTACTTGCAGATAAAAGGGTCAGATCCCAAGAGAATGGCTTTATGAAAAAATAAAAACCTATATTTGAAAGGTTTAGATCAAGTGAACTGTTGCTGCATCCTATTCTTGTGGGATTTTACTCTTCATTTCTTAATCCCAATTTGCTGATCCTTATCTTACCATTTCTTTGGCAGCTTTTTGAATACCAATACAATATGGGGATTCTCCTCATCGAGAAAAAAGAATGGACTGCTAAGTATGAAGAACTTAGGCAATCATTAGCAGAAGTTAAGGATGCCTACAAACAAGAACAGACCACACATTTATCAGCAAAATCTGATTTCGAGAAAAGAGAGGACGAGTTAAGGAAAGTCTTGGGTGTTGAGAAGCAGTGTGTGCTCGATGTAAGTTTCGTGTTTGTGGCTATTATTGATTCGCCATCTGTTTGATGCTCATTGGTTGCTATGGATTGTTTGTCAATGCAGCTAGAAAAGGCTTTGCATGACATGCGTTCAGAGAACGCTGATATTAAGTTCACCGCTGACTCCAAATTGGCCGAAGCAAATGCTTTGGTCACTAGCATTGAAACTAAATCACTGGAGGTAGAGGCGAAGATGCGTGCTGTTGATGCCAAACTTGCAGAGGTAAGCAGAAAGAGCTCAGATATTGAGAGAAAGCTTCAAGAGTTGGAGTTTCAAGAAAGTGCCCTTCGAAGGGAACGCTTATCCTTCAATGCCGAGTATGCTCTCTCTTCTTGGCCTTTACATTAATGTCTTTTTGTTTCTTGAACTAAGTTGGTTTGATCTTTGCTCAGGAGAGAAGCACATGAGAATAATTTGTCTGAGCAGCGAGAGGACTTGCGAGGATGGGAGAGGAAATTGCAGGAGGGAGAAGAGAGGCTGAGTGAGGGTCGAAGAATTATCAACCAGAGAGAGGAAAGGGCAAATGAGAACGACCGGATCATGAAGCAGAAAGAGAAGGAGCTTGAAGAGGCACACAAGAAGATTGATTTGGCTAATGTAGAATTGATATCAAAAGAAGAAGATATACGCATCAGGCTGGGAGATCTAACTCAGAAAGAGAAGGCAAGTCTTGCTTCATGCTGAATTGTAGTTTTTGTTCTGTAAGTGATTGTTTGATATTCATCTGTATCTTCTCGATGCAGCAATTTGATGATAGAAGAAAGAGCTTGGAGGTGAAAGAGATGAAGTTGCTTGAACTGGAAAAAGAACTCAATGTTAGAGAAAAGGTGAGTTTTGTGCCTCGTATTAGGGAAAGAAGGTGTTTTGAGAACTTGTTCATATGTTTGATATTTTGTTGGACTTGTACAGGTTGAGATTCAGAAGCTGACCGAGGAACACGATGCTCTTCTCGAGACCAAGAAGCACGAGTTTGAGTTAGAGATTGATCAGAAGAGGAAAGCTCTAGAGGAGGAGTTGAGAAGTAGGGTTGTTGAAGTGGAGAAGAGGGAAGCTGAAACCAATCACTTGGAGGATAAAATTGCAAAAAGAGAGCAGGCGGTGGAGAAGAAAGCGGAGAAGTTGAAGGAGAAAGAGAAGGATCTCGAATCAAAACAGAAAGCGATTAAGGAAAGGGAGAAGTCCATTAAAGCTGAGGAGAAGAGGTTGGAAACAGAGAAAAAACAAAACCTTGATGATAAAGAAGCTTTGCTTAGTCTCAAGGCTGAACTTGAGAAGATCAGGGCTGAAAACGAAGAGAAGTTGGTGAAGATGCGCGAAGAAAGGGAGCGGCTCGAGATTAGCGAGGAAGAGAGGTCAGAGTTTGTCCGCTTGCAGTCTGAACTGAAACGGGAAATAGATCAATACAGGCTTCAGAAAGAGCAGCTTTTGAATGAAGTTGAAGATTTGAAGCAGCAGAGGGAGGTTTTCGAGAGAGAATGGGAGCAGCTAGATGAGAAGAGGGCTGGATTTGAGAAACAGTTGAAAGAGATCAATGAACAAAAGGAAAGCTTAGAGAAGAAGAAACACTCTGAAGAAGAAAGGTTGAAGAAAGAGAAGGTGGACACAGATGAGTATATAAAGAGGGAGATGGAAGCTCTCGATTTGGCTAAGGAGTCATTTGCAGCCACCATGAAATACGAGGAGTCGGTCATTTCTGAAAAAACTCAAAATGAAAGAAGTAAATTGCTTCGTGACCTCGAGTTGCAAAAAAGAGAGCTTGAGAGTGTTATTGAGGGGAGGTTGAAGGAGAAAGAGGATGACTTGCGGGACAAGGAGAGATTATTTGAAGAAGAAAAGGAGAGGGAGCTAAACAATATTAACTACTTGAGAGATGTAGCTAAAAGAGAAATGGAAGAGATGAAGGTGGAACGGCTTAAAATCGAAAAGGAAAGACAAAATGTTGATGAAAACAAGAAGCATCTCGAAGATCAACAAATCGAAACACGTAAAGACATTGATGAGCTCATTGCCCTTAGCAAGAAGTTGAAGGACCAGAGGGAGCAGTTAATGAAGGAGAGGGATCGATTCATTTCATTTGCTGAGAAACACAAGAGTTGCAGGGCTTGTGGAGAACTAACATGTGAGTTTGTGCTTTCTGATCTTCAAGCTTTGGCTGTGATAGAGAACCCGGAGGTCCATGGACATGTAGCTGCTTCTGAGAAGAAAAATAGCAAGATTTCTCTTTCTCCCTCTGCAGTTGGCTCGGGGTCTCCTCTTGCTTGGCTTCGAGGTTGCACCTCAAAGATATTCTCCCCAGGCAAAAAAGATGAGAGACCTTCACATGAAAACCGAGTTCAGTTACTTGACTCAGTGAAAAGATTGGGTAGCATTGAAGATGAACAAGAGATGTCTATGTCCATTGGAGTTGCAAGTGATTCTAACATCAACTGTGCAGCCAAAGCTTCAGAGGATGCCCTTCCTTCTCAAGCTGGCAAGCCAAAGCCCGGCAGGAGGACCCGGGCCAGAGTTACTAGAACACACTCTGTGAAGGCAGTTGTTGAAGATGCCAAGGCTATACTTGGAGATTCTGTGAATGGGAATGCTGAGGATGAGGAAGAATCTAGTCTTGTTGGTAATGGAAACCATAGGAATTTGAGGAAGAGGAACCATGTTCACGCATCTCAAACTACACTGAGTGAACATGATGGTGGTGATGACAGTGAAGTAAGTGTCATGACAGGCCAACGCAAGAAAAGGCGACAGAAAGCTGCTCTGCCTGTACAAACTACAGGAGAAGTAAGATATAATCTTCGGCGACCAAAAAGGTAAATTATCCTCTTATTGTTTATTTCTAATTGGAACATATGGGATCTTGAGTAATATAAAATACAAAACATCTAGTTTTATCATATATTTTTCTTAGACTGAGCAATAACATGTGACTGTTGGATGTGGTTATCAGCAGAACCGGTGTTGCAGCTATAGCAACTTCTTCTGACCAGAACAAGGTGAAGCAAAAAGAATCTGGTGGTGTTAAAGGTGTGGAGGAGGAGATATCCTACTCTGGAGCTGATCCTGCTCCATCAGCTGGAATTGCAGATGAGAACGATAAAAGTACAAACTTTATTCAGGTAAGGATACAAAAAAGCGTTCACTTGTTGGGTTCATTGGGAATATTCTCAAACCAATTGTTTTTGGGTGTAAACCTCTTTAGAACATGTTTGCTTAGAAAATCATATGTACCATGCATAGCTTGCCTGAAAGTTCGTGTAGTTTCTCAGAAGCCAACCTATATCTCATGCACCAAAGCTTGGCAAGAGTCCAAATCTTAGACCTCAGTGTGATTGTT
Source organism: Erodium chrysanthum (assembly GCA_036897765.1). NCBI lineage: Eukaryota > Viridiplantae > Streptophyta > Magnoliopsida > Geraniales > Geraniaceae > Erodium > Erodium chrysanthum. Next base: position 10,774 of record JAYMSU010000157.1, on the reverse strand, counting down.
GACTGGTGTGTCGTTTTTGAACTTTCTGTGACAGGATGCGCCAGCAGCTCATGATGGTGAGGCTGAGTCAACAGCAAAGAGGGTATTGAGTGAAGAGGTGAATGGAACACCTGAAGGGGCCGGGGAATGTATTGATGACTACAGAACTGATGAGTCTCATGGAGAAGAGGAAGACGATGAAGATGAAGAGACCGAACATCCTGGTGAAACCTCGATATCAAAGAAGGTGTGGCGTTTCCTCACAACATGATGATGTTGGCACATCCAACTTACTGGGATTTTATTATCTTGCATCACAATTCTTTAGGCTCTAGTCTGCAGAAGTGTGTAGTTAAAAACTCGACCGAGGCTTATGATTCAGCAGGAGGGTAATGGGTTCATTTATTGACCTATTTTTTCTGTATTTGGCCCCTTGCCCACAAATTTACCTGTAATTGTGTGACTACTATGTGGTAGTGGATTTAGTGTTTCTGTATTATAACCTATGTATATTTAACATTGGGCTTAGACTTGCTTGACAATATTGTTTTGTGTTTAAGTAACTTCATGGAATGTAGTAACATGATGAACCATGTTTTGTTAGTGCATAATGAGCTACAAATTTGGCTATTGTGTTTGCAGGATTTTTTTTGTATGTCTTATCTTTGATAGCATCCCCAACCCAGACGAATTGGGTAAGCGCTTGGGCTAATAGCCCGGGATTAACTGTACGACCAATAGGGTAATGTCACCCAACTTTTACAATGCAAAATATCGTATACCCCTTCACTTCTTTACAAAATATACCCTTAGACCCCTAATAACCGAACCCTATTAGCCTGGATTGTAGATGCTCTTAACATAACTAAATATGCATTCTTAAGTATTTTTTTCTATTAATAATCTATAACCATTGTAGAGAGTTGAGGATTTAAACAACAAAAAGAAAAGAGTTACACATTATTTCTGAAGGATTGGTTAAAACTACAATGAAGATGGCTAATACATCTGAGATCTGCATATTGTATCCTTTCCCTTTTGGTTCTTCACCTGAGCCACCATCTCTTAACAGCAGAGATCGGAGTATTCAGAAACGGAGCATACTGGTTGGCTAGAGGAATTACAGTCCGTCCGATCTTAGCCCACACATTACGATGGTAGCTGGCAGTCACCGGAGCGTGATACATCAGCTTTAGCAGCTGCCAAAAAGCCGATACAAACATTAGCTACATCTGTTTCACAATCTCGACACCATATAACAAAAAATGTAACTAAGTTGAAGTTTTGTGGGAACTATTAGCAATTATATATGAAACGAACCTGCCAGTACATGAACGTTTGTATTATGTTACGCTGCCACCTGTACATTTACAATAATGTAAGAATTTGAGTGATACGTTAAATATCAAAGACGTGAGAATTGGCAAGAGAAGAGTTCGAGAAACTGACGAAAACAAAGAAAGGATTAGAAGGAAGCCAAGTCCAATCTCGGTGTGTGAAGACAGTATATTGAGGGTAGTTGAATTCGACTCCACCCACACACAAGTCTCTTCCAAGTATTTCCTGAATCCAAAGCGAACATGAAATTATTAACTCAACTAAATCGAATTAAAAATAAAATAGAACGCATTGATTTCTCACCGGTACAAGGAGGAGCTGCTGAAATTTTGTCTAAGAAACTTTGCAACGTGTTCAAGAGACCGACACAGAACAGGAATTAAAGCAACTGCAAAAGAACTAGATGTTGTTAGTGTCAACCTTCCAGTCCCACATTGAAAAGTCACTTTGGGGCCTCCACCTATCAGTTCAAACTTTTAGGTAGGTCGGGCTTTAACAATAGCATCAACTGCTCGACAAAGTTCTACTAAAGAAATCATTCTAATTGCTGCCAGGAAAGACTCGATATCACAAACAATCAAAGAGATGTATGTCTCCTTACATGATCTCGCATTGATTTTCCAATCGTAGGCAAGTCTTTGACTTGCTCAACAGTTTCAATTTTGTAAGGCAACTTCTCAATAACTGCGATGGCTTTGGAATAACTAAATGATCTCCGGTCTTCCCCAAGTGCTTCAAAAAGTCAACACAAAACATCAGATCACAAGGAGAGCCCTAAACAAGGCAAGGAACAGTACATGCAATATGTGGGTATGAAGCCTCACCTCTATATATGTTGATGAGCTTCCCAAATATATCAGTTATGTTCTTGTTCATATCAGGTGGACTGTACGGCAAACACTGCAACATGTCAACTTGTTATGTGATGAACAAATACAGAAAGCATAATAGCATCAGAATATAATCAATCAACCATTTACTGAACTTAAACTTTATAAGAAACGTCATCTTACAGTTACATCTGTATCAGAGTTCTTTGGGCTGACATTTACTGGACTCATACTTCTGGGAATGTTGGGTGCTTCGGGAAGATCATTTTTGGGGTTGTCAAGCGAGGATCTGATCTTTTTGTGTTCTGATGGCTTATCATCAGTAGAAATGATTTCATCACCCGGTTTAGAAGTTACCAACGCTTCTAGTACACACTCTCCTTCTGAATCCATTTTTATCTCATATGAATCCTCAGATACCTTCTCTCCCAATCTCAAACTATCCTCAAGCCACTGATATCGAAGAACATTCTGCAACAATTTACAGTAACCATCATTACTTCATTAAATTCAGCTACATTAGTACAAAGTAATCTTAGCAAACTACACTATCATTAAGAATTTGACATCCTAAATTAGCGAAAAGGGCATGATATAATGCTTCTCTTCTCTATTAAAAACCCATCAGGATCAACAAATTGGATCAACCAAGCAGCTCAGTGAAGAACACACATCAATTTCACAATTTCACATTCTCTTCAGCCACAAAAACTAAAATTAACACAAAAAAATCACAAACCCAGATCAGTGAGAAGACAAATTCAGAAACTCACTCCTTTGAAGCGAGCCAAGCGAGCAATACCAACATGTTGAAGAAGATCAGCTGAGCTCATAGCGAACACATGGGTCACCTTCTTGTTCACGCGGTCTTCTATGGTTGCTCCCATTTGCTCTAGCTTCTGCTTCCATATCTAATCCACCAAAAACTCACCAATCACAAACCAATTAACCCCCCAAAAAAAGAACAAATCAACAGCATCGAAACCTGTAATCGGCGACTCTGAAGACCGTTTTCGACCAAGAACACCACCATTCCGGCGAACATTCCCTCCGGATCGCAAGCCGGAGCTTGGCTTCTCGGCGCCATTTTTGTCTCTCTCGAGCTGTGTTCGATTCACTGCTCAGTCTTCTACGACAAGCCAGAGAGCTCAAACATAGAAGATGGGTCGGTTATAATCCAGTGTGCTCGACTTCACCATAATCATTTTTGTCTCACAGAAGAGTCGGTTATATATATCTGATTAGTTAATATAAAACATAATTTATTCGGGTCCGAAGCCAAAAGAGTTCATTATCATATAACATGGATGGCTCGACAAAATAATCCGTCATCAATCGTTTATCACGTCTTCAAACCAAATATCTTCATCTACTGATGGTTTTATAACAAATCTTCTCCCTGAATTACAACCTCGGTCCGATCCACAATCTTGCGAGTGATGTCGTCGATCACTCGTTTCCTGATATGTTTGTACTCATTGCCACGATTAAATTTTCTTATCCAAGGGCCCAGGCTGCATGGGGCTATGTCACATATGATATGTGAGTAACACTCTTGCAAGTAGTAGGCCTAAAAGCCCATAAATGATCAGATCATAAAAAAAGGCCCGAGAGGAGTAAAGGGGTATTCTTGTAATCTTCCGCACATCGTCTCAAATCAATGAACCCTAATTTCGCAACTCGGATCGCATCTATATAAACTCGTGTTCAGTCTCTTGTATTCATATAACCACATTCAAAACTTCTTCAATCTCTCACGAGTTTTTGTTTCTGGTGTTGTTCTGTTTTTGAAGGAGAGAGCTGTGATGATTTGAAACTACCTATTTTATGATTCTTCAGTGATTATAAATTACCAATGGATCCTTCTGAGCTCTCTCTTTCTGTTTCTTCACAATCTCTTATTCCTTTTATGATTTTCTATATTCTTCGGAGCCATTGAAGTGATGATATTTTCTTCGGAATTTATTATGTCGACTCAATTCAGACTACAATTATCTGATCATTTTGGCTCCCTACTTAACTCCTTTAATTATAAAAAAAAATGTTATTTTTCATATGTATTCAATAATCTTATTGTGGGCTAAAATGTTTTTATTTCTTCTTACATTCTAAACTGTTTTCTACGATAGAGTTATTTAATTTTTAGGGTCAATTGTGGATGATTATGTTCATGCATATATCTATAAGTGGCCCGCCGTATCATTTCAAACGTCCGCGCTTGGAGTTATCCACTTCTGGTCCCGACCGGCCTGATTCTGTTGAAGATATAACAAACAGGAAAACATAGAGATTATTTTTTGAAAAAAAACGTTAAAAAACGCGATTTAGTTAGTTTTTGAAATTAGGGGCTGTTAGTTTTTGTTATTTCCCATAGTGCGAAAATAAGGTATTCTCTAACTCTTATTTTGAAAAGTAACATCAAAACACCATAATTTTTAGCTCATTATTGCATAATATAGAAATTCAACCTAAAGCTTCAAAATAAGGATACCCCAAATCAATCCCATAAATAAGCATAATTTATGTTTTGAAAACAAAGCGAATTCTGCAGCTTGATCTATGGATTGAATGAAGCTCCGGTGCGTTTAGAATAACAGGTACCACAGACAAACACCAAAGAAACGAATACTCCAGTGGCATGTGTAACCTTATTTCATGAATTCATTACAAACGGCAGTTAATGCAAAACATTGTCATTACAAACTTTGTCGTGCAAGTTCTGGCCTCCTAACGAACATAGGAACGAACATAGAAAGAGACCAATGCATCGATAGTGGACTGAACACAGAGAGCCCAATCCTCTATCGAAATACAGGTTTTATGGCAATGGCTTTCCCAGAAAAAAAAAAAGTCCCAGACTAATCATCATGTTGTTTTGATGGTTTGTCATCTGGCTACACTACATAATAGGGATTTTCGGTTAGAGAATAGAACAAGGGTGGCCTAACCATCAAAACCCAAAATCTTAAATGAACAACATCCGGAATTGATGTATTTAACACGGGACATCCCTCAGACCTCTCAAACCCTATCGCGACACCCCAAGTATGCCCACATTCACCCTCCACATCCTTCTGATGCCTTGATTCCATACCCTATTGGAATAAAACAACTTATCGTTCCCGCATAGCTTTAATCCCTACATCGTTAGTTAACTTATCGTTCCCGCAAGCCTTAACCCGTATGTGCGTGGAACGGCTTCCAACGACACAATTGCTCAGAGAAGATCACTCCTTTGATGGTGGGTTTGCGATACATGTACACTACAATCCGAGCAGCTCAAACAATAAAACCAATAGTTTGATGAGACACTTGAGGAAGAACTCAACCAAGTCTAACAGGAGGCCGCTCAAACAGACTCAAATTTGGAATCAAGACTGCATGAAAGAGATATAGGTAGATATAAAATCGAGAAGTATTGTAGAAACCTGAGAATTAGTTGTAGATCATTTGAATTTTCTGTATGAATCCTTGTATTGGAGCTTGTTCCTTACCGTCATTGTCTTTGTGGTACAAATGACTATAAATAAAATGTTACATTCGTGAATTATATCTTGATCATGTTAAGTTGTTGTGTAAAATTTACATCCACACTAATAAAAAAGGAATAATTTGTATGCACCTTTGGTCTGTTCAAATCATTTTCTTTGGTATTTCTAGTTTTCCTTTCAAAGATGCATTGTTTAAGGAAACATATAATCCAATGTTATGTAGGGTACCATGATGCAAGTTTAATCCTGACCGTTGATGAGATAAAACTAAACGATACATGTCATGAGTGAGTTGTCTCCTCCGCATAGTTAGACCATTAATTTTTTCTCCAAAGCATGTTAACGCCATTGATGATGAGACACAAGAAACGAAAGGGAAGGAAGAAAAGAAAAATCTGGGAATACATATCCCTTTTCCTTATATAATTTTTATTTGTTGGTCAAATTTTGGGTAAGAAAAAGTAAAACCCCTTTTTCTTAATTATTAAAGCTCAATAATCAATAATTTATTTCTAGGGAGTTCCTGTTTTTTGAAACTTTTTCTAGGGAGTTCCTAGTTCCCAGCAAACAGGTGTGACTGGTTCTGGTTGGGTTTCGGGTCTTGTTCTCTCCTTTTTCTTGCAGCAACACGTCTCTCCCTTTCTCTCATACCCACGCATCAAATTCAAAGCTTGTCTCTTCTCCTTATTCTTCTTCCCCATTTGGGTTTCCATATAAGTATATTGATTGTGCTTAGTAAATGCTAATTTCAGTTAGTGCCTCCTTAATGGAGCAGTTGCAGTTTCTTCTTCGTGTAGCTCTGATGCTTTAGCATGGACACGTCACGCGCTCAGTTCCAGGAGACCTGGTTCTCCAATGTCATATACATGATACTTGCCTTCTCCTCTGCCCTCTTCTTGGGAGCTCTCAAAGGTCTCTCCTTTTTTCTTGATTCTTTCTTGGGGTTTGATCTGTTTTTTTGAAATTTGATGGTGGGTTTTTGTTTCTTTCTTCAGGTTTGGTTGTGGGTCCTGTGGCTGGTCTGATTCTGGTAATAGGGAATGTTGGGGTGATTCTGGGTTTGTGTCCTGCACATGTTGCTTGGACTGTTTACACCCTTATTAAGTAAGTAACACACAATCCTCAATTGATCTCTAATTATTGTTCCTTGTGTAGTGAATTTTGGTTTCTAAGCAGAAATTGAACTTGGTCTTGGTCTTGGTCTTGGTCTCATGTTTGGGTTTCATTAACTTGTTTGGAATTGGCAGGTCTAATAGATTTGATGAGCCTCTGAAACTTGTTCTCCTGCTTGCTTTCCCAGCTTTGTTTGGTATATGGTTGGGTTTGAGCATAGCAGGTAGTGTTATTGTGGCAGTGGGCTATGGTTTCTTCACTCCTTGGGTCTCCACTTTCGAGGCATTTCGGCAGGAGGATATGTCCCAGAAGTTCTTCCATTGCATTGTGGTAAATTGCTTGTCTCAATTTAGCTATTTGCTTTGTTTTATTAGTATCTTCAAATTTGGCTCTGCATACCATGTTAAGGTTCCACTTTGCTATACTAGGATGGAACATGGGACACAATCAGAGGGAGCTGTACAGTGGTTAGAGATTTTGCAGACCTTTGTTTTCACTCGTATCCTATCTACTTGAAGGAATTGCGCGAACCCTCAGAGGAGCTTAAACCTCTTAGGTAATGACAACGTTGTATTGTGTCTCAAAATTTTGTCTATAAAGTTGGTTTCATCTCACTGGTTTAAGGTTTATTGTAGGTTCATTCATGTACCTGCATGTATCATTGTTGGGCTGATGGGTCTGATTGTGGAGATTCCTCTATACACTGCTATTTCGGTAGTAAAGAGTCCATATATGCTGTTTAAAGGGTGGTTCCGGTTGATGCATGATCTGATTAGCCTAGAAGGCCCATTTCCTGAAACAGCCTGCATACCCGTTGCTGGCTTGACAATCCTTCTGTGGCCAATAGCCGTTGTGGGGAGCATCTTGATCGCTATATCTGCAAGCATCTTCATCGGATTGTATGGCTCAGTTATAGTATATCAGGTTTGTCTCTAGTTTATCATATCCTCCTTGCCTTGTATTCATCGTCATTGAACTTACTTAGCCTTGTGCTTTCTTAAGGAACGGTCTTTCTGGAGAGGTGTAGCTTTTGTGATTGCAATGGTTGCAGAGTTTGATGAGTACACGAATGACTGGCTTTATCTTCGAGAGGGGACCATCTTCCCAAAGTAATACTCTTCCCGATCATCTGTTGCTTGTTGTGTTGACTTTTGGTTGTTGTAAATCACTAGGAAGGTATAGTATTTTTGTTTGTTTTTTCAAATTTAAACGGTAGAAATCACATTGGTGACAGTCAGGCCCCAGTATCGAAAGAAAAAAGATACACATTCATCTGAGCTTTCAGTTGGAAGCAAATTCAAAACTGGCTCAGAAGAAGCGCCTGCAATGCTCATGCCTAGCTTAGCTAATTCCATATCAGTTAGGGAGGCGATACAAGAAGTCAAGATGGTACAGGTATGCTTGTTTATCTTTCATAAACAACTGGCGATGAACATAGATTGATTAAGTAGAAATGTCTAGTCTTAATATCCAAATTGCTCTCTGACTTTGTGTATTGGGTAAAATGAAACAGATATGGAGAACTATGATGAAGTCTTGTGAAGTAAGGGGTAGGTACTTGCTGGACAACAATATAATAACAACAACAGATCTCCAAGAATGGTTGAAGGCAAGGAATGGGAGCGAAGCAAGCATCATAGGAATTGGGCTTCCTTGTTATTCGGTCCTGCAGACCCTGCTGCACTCTATCAGAGTTGGTTCCGGTGGCATTTTGCTGCTGGACGACATTGAGGTAACACAGCACAACAGGCCACAGGACAAATTGGTGGACTGGTTCTTCAACCCCGTCATGGTGCTCAAGGAACAGATCAAGGCCATCAAGTTGGAAGAGGGCGAAGTGAGGTTCTTGGAAAAACTCGTTCTATTTGGAAGCAACGCTCATCGCATGGAAGCTTGGGAAAACTCGTTCTGTTTCAGGAAATGGACCTTCTGTTGAGTGCATATGTTATTTCTACAAAGGAATCGGGCCTAGTAACAAAGCCCAAAAACCCAAGGAAAGCCTAAAATAAAAAGAAAAAAAACTGTAACAGCAAAGAATCGAACCTGGGATATACAAAAAACCAAGAATGCTCCTACCACTAGACCAATCACTCTCGAGTTTAGGGTATGCCATGGCATACCCTTAACCCCCCTGGATCCGCCTCTGGATAGTCGCATAGATGCCCGTTCAGACTTGATCCCCCCTCGTGGATATAGTACTAGCATGGCTCTGACGATTGACTTACTATGTGTATTGTTCATCTTCTAACAATGTGGTTAGCCTGGTCCACGAGAGATCATCTCCTTATATTTTCGGTAGAGCAAACGAGGTTGTAGCTAATACCTATGAGACTAAGGCTGATGAGATTATTTTACATCCGTTGGGACTGTGAATAATGCGGTCTAGCTTACGTGATATGATTGTCTAACGTAACTAGATGGAGGATGTTGGGCATACGTAGAGAGTGAAACATAGTACTGTTGCACTGACCCCTTAAAAGGATACCATCTGTTTGACAAATGGTATTTTGTATATTGAATTTAATGATTTTGTATCACATGTTATGGCTTTATACACTAGCTATAGCTATCTATACAAATAAGTACCAATTCAATATATATCATTAACACCCCCCGCAAACCGATGCATCGAGGCAAGAGCAAGACAATCACGAAGGAACAAAAATTGCGAAAGATGCAGTGGTTTGGTGAGAATCTCAACCCGCTGTCTATCAGAAAGAATGTGACTAACAGTAATTGCACCAGATGCCACTTGTTCTCGAACAAAATGGTATTCCAGCTCAATGTGCTTTATCTGAGCATGAAATACAGAGTTAGCATTGAGATATGTTGTGCCAATGTTGTCGCACCAAATCTTGGGAGGTGGAATAGTGACACCTAGCTCAGTAAACAAGGACTTCAACCAAATAAGCTCCGAGGTTTCATTGCCAATAGCCTTGTACTCACTTTCAGTGGACGAACGAGAAATGGTTGGTTGTTTCTTAGGCATCCAAGAAATAAGAGATTGACCGAGGAAAATGGTGAATCCAGCGGTAGACTGACGATCATCAGCATCACCACCCCAATCACTGTCTGTAAAATGGTGGAGTTGCAAGTCGTTGTCTTGGGAGGAATGCAGGCTGAGATCAGCTGATCCCTTAAGATAGCGAAGTAACCTCTTCAAGGATTTCCAATGAACATACGTAGGGGCATGCATAAACTGACAGAGCTTGTTGACACTGAAAGAGATGTACAGTCTAGTGAACGAAAGATACTGTAAGCTACCCACAATACTACGATACGTTTTGACAACACCATCATACTTAGACAGCGGACCAACCATCATCGGGTAGCACACGAGTTAGCCTCTGCCATACCATGAGCTTGTAACGAATCTGCGATGTAACGATGTTGATGCAATCCCGCATAATCGAGACCAAGACGGAACTCAAGGCCCAAGAAAAAGTGAAGGTTTCCGAGATCCCTGACCGGAAATTCAGCTTGCAATTTAACAACAACCCACTGGTCAAGAGATAGAGATGAGCACGTGACCACAATACCATCCATGTAAATAAGAATATCGATAGTGGAACCCGAATCATAATAAATCAGTAAACTCAGATCAACAACAGACGACCGAACCCCAATGGAATGAAGAAACTTCGTGAGCCAGGAGTACTAGGCTTATGGTGCCTGCTTAAGACCATATAAAGATCAATGCAACTTGCACATATAATCTGGGAATGCAGGATCAACGAACCCTTGAGGTTGCTTCATATAAATGTCTCCCTGCAATTTTCAATGTAAGAAAGAATTAGAAACATCAAGTTGTTTGGTTACCCAGTTGTTGGCAGCCGCAAGAGCAAGAATGACCCTAATAGTGGTAGCCTTAACCACAGGACTGAACGTTTCATGAAAGTCCAACCCATACTGTTGTGTGAATCCCCTCGCCACAAAGCGAGCTTTGTACCGATCAATCGCACCATCAGCTTTCCTCTTGATCTTGTAAAGCCACTTATTGTCAAAAATGTTAGCAGACAGAGG
>JAYMSU010000156.1:0-17239 GCA_036897765.1 Erodium chrysanthum | reverse complement strand
TCAACACAATGGAAGATCAGACACGGGTGTAAGCAGTCTTATGGATAAGAACCATCAGTTTGGTCCTCTTTGCTTCTACATAAACAAATATACCTAAATCTTGGTACAAAAATGGAATTTGTATTGTAAAATTGGTACAAAGAATAATTTGGAGTGGATACCTTTGAGGGGTGTGAAGCCTTTGTCTCGTAAAGCAGAGAAATATTTCATTCCCATGAAAGAGGAGGCCGAACAGGTAAAGAAAAGCGCGACAGGAAGGGCGAGTTGTTGAGCAACTGTGAGGGCGAAGAAAGTGTAGCCATCGGCGACAATGCAAGACACAGGAGGGACATTTGAGGTTGCAGTGTCGTTGAGCTTGGCAAGCAAGTCTTGGAACGGAGCCAATGATCTTTGCGTGTTTACAGAACCAGGCCGGTGACCTGACGAAGAGAAGTCCTCCGGAAGGGCCTCAAACCTGAAGTCAGGCAATCCGTCCAAAGAATTAGGACCCTGAGATTGGAGCAAGCTTCTGTGGATGGACTCAGTGTTAACAAAGGTGATGTGGAAGCCTCTATGATAGAGAAGCTTTGCTAGCTGAAGCATTGGCTTTATGTGGCCTTGAGCTGGGGCTGGGATGCATACTGCATGAGGCTTTGGATCCATATCAATTCTCTCCTTAAACTCTTCTTGGTGTGCACTATACAAGGGAACAAACACATGCTCATATGTATTTATATATAAATTCTTGTCACCAACTTAGGTTGATCTAATGGTTAAGAGTTATCTCCAATATAATAGAGGACCAGAGTTCGAACCCTAGTAAAGACAGTCTTGTGAGTAAAGAACTATATTGTCCCTCGATTCTTTAGGTTAAAGGTCTAAATTTGACGATAGATTTCCCGCAACTCAATACTTGAGATCGGTAAAATTCGACAGATCTTCTGTGTTACCTGTACTTTAACCCTACAAAAAAAAATGTAGACGGGCAACTGACATTCAACTGATATGGTCAAACAGCATCAGAAGCTATTGGTAGAGTTGGAGAGATTCTTTATGACTGTTAGGATGAGGTCTCTGGATATATAAACGTTCTCACCATGTTTATTTAAAAATCCATGGCTTTCATTTCAGCAACTCTAAACAGAATAATATTTATTGGTACATATTATTATTATTATATCAAATCATTTTCTAAACAGAATTATGAGCCACACTGCAGTGCATGATGTTGCGTGAACTGCAAAATCACCGTTAAATACGGCCTATGGCTTCCATCAAACATGCCGCCACCTCACCATGCTTATTTTATCCATTGACTTTCAGCAACTTGAGCAAATATATTTATTTTTGAAATAAAAATAATACATGTTATTACATCAAATAATTTTCTAACCATAAATAAGAACCCACGATTTGCATGTTGTAGCCTGAGCTGAACTGTCCAACGATCCCATTAGCTGCCTATGTTTCAACTAGAACAAAGTTTTAGCCCAAACTTATATGGATAGTAAAACCTGAGCAACTATACTCAAAAGATGTCTTCGTCGGCTTTTTATCTTGAAAATGGTTTGTCTTTAAAAATTATGTTATATTTTTTGTATTATCTAAACTACTCTTCATCTTTGACTAGGCAAACATCTGGACTACCATATTGAAGGACAATAATATCATGTCGGGAAGAATCACGATAGGCCTGTCACTGCACCATCAACAATTGAAGGGTGGTAGAAATACACTGGAGCAAAACACGTTATGAGAAGTGATAGTCACTTGGACATGGTGTAATGATAAACACTGATTGTAAGCAGAAGGTGTAGTACTTACACCATTGGTAAGCCATGTCATGATGGAAAGGAGCTGCATGTAGAACATAAGGACTATGTGGTGAGGATCGTAGAAAGTCATAGCAGAGATTGGTAAAAAGTTGTAGATTTTCCCCCTACCCATCTTACCAACGTGCCCATGTGGTTTTCTTTCGACCGCTTTAACGTGTCAACATATGTGGTGGAAGATGAATCCTGGTGCAGCACTTTCGCGCCTGTGAACCCATCATATTGAATTTCTAAGTCTAAATCCATCTATCAATTCATAAAACTGTTCATTCAGATAATATATTTTCAAACACTCGAGTCGATGCGCTATTGGTTTAGACGAAGAGAAATTTCAACCAGTGCGACAAACTCATCTTCCAACATTCATTTACAAGGACAGGCCACATGGGTAGATCATGCGTTGGCCTGAAAGAGTCCCATGTGAAACTTTCATGGACAATATGGTTCACATGCTTCAATTCATGCATGGAAGGAACTTTCTTTTTCTCCTCAGGCCACAGTAAGGTTTGCATAGCTCTTATTTGCATATTAAATCTTTTATTTCATGAAACTAATAGAATCAACTTGTATCAGAAGCCATTAAAACTCTGTTTATACAGAATATGGGTTGTGTCTAGTCAGTCACACGAAGAGCTTACTTGAAAGAGTATCCAATATATGAAGGAGAATTAAGAGCAAAACAAGAATAATACAACAACAAAAAAGATCAGAGTTTTTAAATTCCTCTTATTCATAAAGCGAACAAAAATTCCTTTCCTAGTAACCATTTTAAAAGCAGCAGCTGTCCTCTCAGTTCAAAATGAAAAAAAAAACAATTTAGATGACGATTTAATAAGAGAGACAAAGATCAAAGACAATTCTCTCCTGTTAAGTGCGGAAATTACATGTGTTCTTTCATTGTGTGTGCTCATGTTACTCGTGCGGATTTACACCCCATATATATATGCGGTTAAAGTTTCATACTTTTCCTCTCTAACTTCTTTGTCCTTCGAATTGATTGCTTTTATAGGGTTCAAGTAGGGATGATTCACTCAACGTATATCAGCAGGAGGTTATTATTTTCTACAATGGAAAGATTTGTGCTTGCAACGTAGCAGAATTTAAGGTAACTTTGAAATTTGATACAGAGGCAAGTAATGTAAAATGTTATAAGAGAGTAAGACCAACCCCAAGGCCAGAGTTAAACCATGAAACTAGAATAAGACATTCAAATTTAAACTGACCTCTAATGTTTGTGTTGATGTAGGCTAGAGCGAAGATATGGCTTGCAAGCCATCCACGGGGAAGTTCAATACCAGGTGTCACTTTGCAGCCCAGACTAAGCAGCACTTCAGGTCTTTCCATGAAGAAGTCGTTGCAAATGTTCCTGCAAAAGAGAGAGGATAGGATCAGCTACATGAAGGAAAACAGTATGGTGTTCTCAACCCGAATGAAGAGAACAAGGAAAACCTGAATGATGTTTGGGAAGCTATGCTACATTTTGCTGATTAATTTTTAAAATTGAACTCAATTTGGGGATATCTTCATTTTGCCAAGATTTTATTATGTGAGCAACCTAAAATAACTATGGAGACAAGAAAATTATACTCAATTTGACTGAAATTGCTCTAAAGCTACATCTTTCTCAACACACCCACTTCTAAATGCTAAATTTAGTCTTATGAACATCTTTAGATTCACCCAAATGTGTGCATACTCAATGTTCTGGAGAAATTAATGAGCAAAATTAACCTAGTTTTTAGGATTTTTGCAGAATAAACATTCCTTTTCTTCTAAAAGATCAATCAAGAGCTAAATTTGTTGCTTTGCTCTCATTTTCAATCATCCTTTCACAGAAAGCCACTCCACTGTGGATTTATGATCCAAATTGATTCCAATCATGATGAAAAAACTCCTCAAACCACTCCAAAATTTCAAAAAAAATCGACTCAGCTGGAAAATTTCAGAGTAAAACCATAACGCCATGCTGAGAAGGTTTAAAATTTGGCTGTACTCCATAGAATTTTCAAGTTTCAGTGACACCCATCAGTATCAACGAGCGCACAACTTAAAACGGAAATAAGACATACCCAGAAAGCTTTGAAGGATTCCAAATCCATCTCCAGAATCAGCACAAGAAAGATGATGAATTTGAATGTGGTGTTTACTGGGTAAAGCTCAAATTTGTGCTACCCTTAAAATTGGGTTGAGGAAGATACATATATAGGTGAGTTGAGCAGAGCGAGTCGAGACCAAACGTTGCGTTTTGGTCGTATTGGGTCTGTCTCCGGCCAAGATGACTCTGAATCTCTGATTCTGACACCTTCTCGCCGATGAGATTCAATGTCGAGAATGCATGACCCATCGGAGAAGAAGACGAAGAAACGACGTCGTCAAAGCGTAGGCTTTTTTTTTTTTGTATAAAAAAACAGAAAAAAAAGAGACATTTATGACTATAATAAATTTCGATCAATTTTTATAATAAAAAATAATAATCCAGTGACCCGTCCTTTAGGACAGTACAAAAGAAGTGGCCAATCAAATATAAACACGTGTACTACATTTTGGGTTAATTTATATTTTTCGAGTGTCAATCTAAAAAAATAGCACGTGTGTATTTCTATTGCGTCGCGTGTATGCATAAAAGTCGTCTTCTTCTTCCCTGCAACGACTTGACATAAAAACCCCAAAATAAACAAATTGTAATGCTCATAATAAATAAATAAATCAATCAAATCGAACCCCTTCTCTTTATTCTTCGAGAGAAGGCTCTAAAGTTCTTCGGTTCTCGACGCGAATCTCTCGCAATGGCCACAAAATTACCTCTCGTGCTCCCATAGATTCTTCCCAATCCCATTTCGCAGTTGCTAGGGTTTCCTTCTCCATCATATGGTGTCTCTTACGA
Source organism: Erodium chrysanthum (assembly GCA_036897765.1). Taxonomy (NCBI): domain Eukaryota; kingdom Viridiplantae; phylum Streptophyta; class Magnoliopsida; order Geraniales; family Geraniaceae; genus Erodium; species Erodium chrysanthum. The sequence continues at coordinate 12,544 of JAYMSU010000156.1, read as the reverse complement.
GCGACGTAGTCCTCTCCTTGTTCTGCTTTCGCGGGGTTTCGGGTTTGTAGGGTTTTGGGCTCAGGTTCTGTAAATTATGGAGAGATCTGATGGAAAGGACTTTAAGGACTTTGCTGAGAGCTCCTCAGGTCAGCTCACTTCCTTTTTCACCTCCAAAATTTTCTTCTTTTACTTGTGTCTTTGTTTTGTTTTGTATCTGATCTCGGGGTTTTGAAAGCTCTGTTTGGTTGGGTTCAATGCGTGGTCTCTGTGTTCATTGAGTGGGAATTTTTATAGATGGAAAGGACTGGTTTTTGGCATTAGAACTGGGCAATCTGGAGATTTTTGGTTCTGGGACGTGTTGGGTATTTGTTGTTTGGAGCTGAGTTTTAGCATATGCAATGCATGCAATTTGGTGTGTATTAATTTCAGCTCATTATGCTTTCTGGGTCATGCTAAGCTTTAGCTTAGAACCTAATCATGATGCTTATCGCGGATGAGGTGTTCTGCTCCTGGTTGGTTTTGAACAATCATGGTACTTTTTGAATGAATGGGGAAAATGATTTGCCAAATTAGCGCAAGTGATGTGTTTTTGGTATCCAATTACTCTCCTGGGGTGGAGTTGATTGCAATGTCTTATTTGTTGGCTTTTGTTTTGCTTTAGATCTTAGTGCTTTTGAACCTCTGTTTGCTTTGATGTAGAAATGGAAATTGTGTTTTTCGATGTCAGAAGGTAGAACTGGGTAATATGAGATTTTGTCATTCAGGTTCATGTGGGTATCTGTTTTTTGGGTCGAATTTTAGCAATTTTATGCATGCAATTTTCACACTATGATTTTTTAAGTTCATTTAGTGTTCTGATTCATGATCAGTTTTAACTTATAGTTCAATTGCTGTGCTTCTGGCTGGTTTTGAAATCATTGGAAAGTAAAATAGTGAATTCTTTTTGGATTCAGTGTTGATGCCTTCTTTTTGTATTCATGAGCTTAAAATTCTTAAAACAAGTCTATTGTTTTCCTTAAATTTGTAAATATTATCTCATTTTATCTGGTTTTCATACATTGCTTCTACTGTCATGCAGGCAGTAGTCTATTTGATGCATCACAATATGCATTTTTTGGTCAAAATGTGACAGAAGGAATGGAGTTGGGGGGTCTAGAAGATGATGAACGGGATGCTCCTGTTTTTGGATCTGTAGACGATGAGTACCATTTGTTTGAAAGAGAAGAGGTATGCTTCTTTTTTTCTCCATCCCAATATCTGCTTTTTCAACTTATGTTTCTTTTAATAAGGTAAACTTAGTCTTACATTATTAAGCTTCAGTTTTTTAATCTTGGGCTTGCAACATCTACTTATTGTTTTTGTTTTTCTGTGGGTTCCAATATGTGCCAATATGTTTGTAAAATTATGGAGTTAGCATAGTTTTGCTTAATGTTACCTATAAGTTGTCTACATTTAAATCAACGTTGTTTCCTCAGTAGTTGATTTACGGAAGCATGCTAATGATGTGGGTTGTGAATAAGTTTTTATTACAAGTAATATAATGATAAGCATGATATTGAGGTCAAGTCTATGATTCCATGGTTCGTTGTCGACCTACAGTCAACCATTGAGCTTTATGGTAGTTGGTCCATCAACATTATAAGTCTAAGCAATTTTAGGCTAGATTTTTTTCCTGACCACTGAAGTTGGTTCTTAACTTAGGTCCACCCCTACCCGTTTTAGACTCTTCTAGTGAATTTCCCTCACCTATCCTCGCATAGTTACTAACCTCCTAATGTTGCACCAGTCCCAACCATCTTCAACAATTCTTCTTCCTTTTCATATTTGTTGAAGTTTAGTGTGTTATCTTTGCAAGTGTTATAATTTCCTGGTTTCATTCATCTCTTCTTATTTTTATCTTTGCAAGTTTTATAATTTCTATTGTAGTTTCTTACGTATATTCCTTAGCTTACTTTGAAATCATTATTCTTCAATAAATGAGTCCAAAACAAATAGCAGATTCAGTATTACTGCAAGACTATTTAACTATGTCGTAGTTTAAGAAATATATTTCCCATTTATATTTTGTAGGACTGTAGCCAAGGACCTGCATATTTTAAGAAATATTTTTCTTGTGCAGATGTGGCATAAAAATTTATGACAAAATTGGGTACGATTTAGGAAAGTTATGATGTTGGTATATGCATAGTGTATGCAATATTCTTCCCCTTAGCACCATGTCCCACTTTCTTTCCTTGGTTTTAAATTTGTAATATTATTTTATTCTTTTCTTGGTATGTTGGTAGCAGAAGAATGTTGTATTTATCGTTTTCTATTTAATTGCACTTTTCAGCTGTAAAATAACATGGTACTCATTTGTATTGCCAGGGCTTAGGATCCTTATCTGACATTGATGATCTAGCAAGTACTTTTGCAAAGGTAAGCTTCATTGTTTCTACTATCATACTTGAACTAAAAAAAATATAATAGGCACACGTGTGCTAATTTGGCACTTCAATTTATTATTCGCCTATTGCGAAAATGTGCCAGTTGCTACTGAATCCATTTTTGATAATAAGGAGCTTAATTCTTTTTGTTATCTGTTTTCAGTTGAACAGAGTTGTTACTGGACCCAGAAATCCAGGAGTTATTGGTGACAGAGGATCTGGATCCTTTTCTAGAGAAAGTGAGTTAAAAAGTTGCATATATCTGACCGAAAATCTAATATGTTAGTCGTGCAATGTTTAAACCATATAGGCATTGAATTTTTTTGTTTAATTATTGGAGATGCCAAGTACATGCTTTTGTATTGCCTTTGGTATTAATATTTCTGGAAGTGCATCAGGAGCAGAATATATCATGTGACTTTTCTGTTTTAGCTTTATGAAACAACAGGAGCAGAATATTCACTTGTATTTGCTTTGTTGCCAACTTTTTTCCAGTTCGAGTAAATGCAACCTGATAGTTAATCTCCCAAGCATGCAATGAAAGTGAACTTGGCAGTATTTCATTCTCTATACATGCTTATACTAATTCCTAAATTCTTATGAGTTTATGGTATTGTTTTCTTCAGGTTCATCTGTTTCTGAATGGACTCAAGATGGAGATTTTGGTAGCTGGTTGGATCAGCATATGTTTGATACAGAAAGTTCTCAGGATGGCAGCAGATGGTCGTCACAGCCACATCCCTTGGCTCATTTTGGAGAATCAAAACCTTTGCACAGAACATCGTCATATCCTCAGCAGCAACCACAGCTCCATAGCTTCGCTAGTGAGCCTATTCTAGTACCCAAATCATCCTTCACCTCCTTCCCTCCACCTGGTAGCAGATCCCAGCAAGCTTCCCCACGCCACCTTTCACATCACTTGAGCATTCCTACCTATAGTAGTGGAGCTCAGTCTCCCTTCTCTGTGTCAAACCTGTCTCCTTTGTCCAGAGGGTTGAACTACAGTGGGAATATGTCTCACTACACCTATCCTTCCCTTCCTGTTAATAGCAGACCTCAGAATCATTGGGTGAACCAAGCTGGTCTGTATCATGGGGATAGCTCTGACCTCTTGAACAATATTCTGATGCAACAGTTGCCTCATCAAAATGGTTTAATGGCCCATCAGCTAATGTCAATGCAGCTGCAGCAGCAAAGACTGCATCATTTGGTTAATCCATCTTTGTCACACTTTCCAGCTCTGCAATCTCAGATGTTCCATCCTTCATCTTCACACAAATCAATGCATGGAGTGACTGATACGAGAGGGCACAGATCGAAGTCATCACACAGAGGCAGACATCGCAATTCACAACATGGGTCAGATACTGGTAGCCAGAAGAGTGATGTTGGGTTGGTGCAGTTCAGGTCCAAGTACATGACGTCTACGGAAATCGAGAGCATACTTAGGATACAACATTCAGCTACACATAGCAATGACCCTTATGTAGATGATTATTATCATCAAGCTCGTCTTGCCAAAACATTCACTACTGGGCCAAAGTCAAAACAGCCTTTCTGCCCCTCTCACCTGAAGGAGCTCCCTTCTCGATCCCGTAACAGCACAGAACATCTTTCTGCAGATGGTGTGAGAAATGCACTCCCTTCCATACGCAGGCCTCGCCCTTTACTCGATGCTGACCTTCCTCTACCCGGTTCTTGTGACGGCAGCTCTGAACAAGGTTCTTCTGAAAGGCCTCTGGAACAGGAGCCTTTGCTTGCAGCTAGAATTGCCATTGAAGATGCCCTCTGTCTTCTTCTTGATGTGGATGATATAGACCGACTCCTACAGTTCAGTCAGCCTCAAGATGGTGGGGGTCAGCTCAGGAGACGGCGGGGGCTTATTTTAGAAGGGTTGGCTTCATCACTTCAGCTTGTCGACCCACTGGGCAAAAGTGGCCATTCAGCTGGTTTGGCTCCAAAGGATGACCTTGTTTTTCTTAGGTTAGTATCCCTTCCCAAGGGTCGCAAGCTCCTCTCCAAGTTTCTTCAGCTTCTTTTCCCTGGTAGTGAGCTCACCCGAATTCTCTGCATGGCTATTTTCCGTCACTTGAGGTTTTTGTTTGGTGGCCTTCCCTCCGACCCAGAAGCTGCTGACACAACCACTAACCTTGTGAAGACAGTATCTAAGTGTGTCAATGGAATGGATCTTCGTGCTCTTAGTGCTTGTCTCGTTGCAGTTGTTTGTTCATCTGAGCAACCACCTCTCCGTCCCCTCGGGAGCCCTGCTGGAGATGGAGCCTCTTACCTTCTAAGATCAGTACTTGAAAGAGCAACCGAACTCTTAACTGATCCTCAAGTTGCTGGGAACTGTAGCATGCCTAATCGCGCCCTTTGGCAGGCGTCATTCAATGAGTTTTTCAGTCTTCTTACCAAGTATTGCCTGAGTAAGTACGAGACTATAATGCAATCAATTGTTGCTTCCCAGAACCAGCCAAGTACAGAAGTCATAGGCTCAGAGGCAGCAAGGGTTATAAGCAAGGAAATGCCTGTGGAGCTTTTACGTTCAAGTCTTCCTCACACTGATGATCACCAGAGGAAACTTCTATTAGATTTTGGCCAGCGATCCATGCCCATCACCGGATCCAGCACCCATCATGAGAGCAGTGGACAGGTAACCTCAGAATCAGTGAGGAGTTGATGACCAAGCCAAAGGTACATGTACCCCCAAGGGCACTTCATACCTCAACCTGTAAATGCAAAATGACTGACAATGTCAAGTGGATCCAAGGGCGTGCTGTAGCGCAAGTCAGTATGATACTTCTTCAGCCTTTTGACTTTCAATCTTTTTTAAAAAAACTTTTTTCTTGGAAAGAAACATGTGATTCTTGAATTGGTTAGAACTTATAAGTCATGCATAAATGTGTATTATGTTCAAATTCATGATGGTGCGAGTTTGTCAGCTGGAAAGTTCTGGGGAGCTTCATTTTGACGCTCTGTTGAAACTCGAGACTACTGGAAAAATAGGGAGTAGATATTGGGTGTTACAGAAGAGCTCCAATGGTTGCTTTTTGCATTCTTCTGATGTGATGACTTGGTCTCTCATGCAGCAAAGTTTCAAGAATGTATTTTGATGGAATCTGTAGATGGTTTTGATCTTTGATGGAAGGGTTGTATTGATGAAACAGAACAAAAAAAAATTAGTTCGAAAAATAGGGAATATCAATCCATGTACTTTATTATATGTGCTAGATAATGTCTTGGTCATTTTCTTCTATTTTTCTCCTGGCAAAAGCTGTGAACAAGTTTATTAGGTTTCTCATATATAATTGATCTGCTTTGCATTTATGCTTTTTCATATAATATCGATCCTATACCTTTTTTTTTTATAAGCCATTTTTGTATCAAGATTTGGACTCATTTATTTATGTAGAAGCAAATATCGATCTTGTACTTTACTTTATTATATGTTGTGTATGCAAGATTTTCATGGCTAATTCCTCTGGATTTAATCTTACTATTGGATCTTGTCAAGGTTAAAGGTTTACCCATACAAAAACAACTATGTTCCAAGGAATTAAAACTCTTACAAAAACAACTATGTTTCATGCTTTTCATAACAAACACTTGCAAAAACAACTCTATTCCAAGGAATTAAAACTCTTTAACTGCATGTTGAAACAAACCTTTTATTATTTCAGCTACAAGGTCAATAGTATTTAAGAATGTTTTTGTAACATAGAATTAGTAATAACATGACAAATTAACGATGTCTGAAGTGAATATTGGGGGATGTAATAGTCACACGTGTGGAATCATGGTCCATAGGATGAGGACTTGGTCCAAAGCCCATGTTTCTCTCTGCCAATTCATGGTTCATTTTCTTCTCACCCTTTTATTGATTATGACACATTTATTCTCTTTTTGACTCTTCAAAATTCACCTCTTTCAGATCCTCTCTCCATCTCTGTTCCTTGAGGTAGGTATTCTTCATCTTTCTTGCTTCTTTTTCATAATTACATTACAATATGCATGTGTTTCAACATCTCTTTCCCTTTTATTTTGTGTTTGAAAATAAATTTAATAGTTTTGGCAATGATCTTTGAAGGTTTCTTTTTATCTCATTATAGTGATCTTTGTTTCTATTCAAAGGTGTGTTTCTTCCCTTAATTTATTACTTGATTATGTTCATATGAATCTTTTTCTTTCTTTCTTTCTTTTCCACATTCATTCTCTTCACATTTCAATGCATTTGTATATAAATTTTCTTAGCCGAAGAGGAAGAATGATATGTGATTTCTTTCGGTTTTAAAATAAGTTCACGCATAATTCATTTTGTTTATAAAGGAAGTATACATTTACCTTTAAAACGTAAAAAGTGAAAAACTTATGAACCAAATAGAATATCTTGACTTATATAGAGACGTTACATATATATGTTGGTAGAGAGAGAACCTTATTAGATCTCTGTTTTGCAGTAATGGATTTCGTGGATGGACCGAGGAGGAGCAACTTCTCCGGCAGAGTTTTGGCCGGAGCCCTTCTCGTCACCTTTTGTTTTTTCACCCTCCGCCAGTCACCTTGGAATAACGAATCCGACAAGGTAAACCTCAATCATCTACATTTTGATTATGTTTCGAAAACTTCGTTGCAGTATGAAACTCGCATCAAATAAATGACTTACAGTCGATATTTTAGTTGTGAAACCTGATCTGATGTAGTTAATTATTGTTCTTAGTTTGCTAGTCTCGAGCCGGGAGTAACTCATGTGCTAGTGACCGGAGGTGCCGGCTACATAGGTTCTCATGCCGCACTTCGGCTATTGAAGGATTCAAATCGTGTAACTATAGTGGTAAGTTTTTTCCATATATATGAGACTTTTACTATTGTTTCTTTACACGTGTGAGATTGGGCTCTGATACCACTTGTTTCGTTCTCCTGTTAGGACAATCTTTCGCGAGGAAATATCGGGGCGGTTAGAGTTCTCGAGGAGCTATTTCCTGAGCCTGGAAAGCTGCAGTTCATTAATGCCGACATTGGAGATGCAAATGCTGTATCCAAATTTCACATGAACTTTTGTTTTTGTTGCATGCTTCCGAAAAGTTTACATCATATGAAAATTGAAATGTGAGACTTTGTTATTTCCTTATGTATTGTTTTTCTCAGGTAGCCAACATTTTTTCAGAAAATGCGTTTGATGCAGTGATGCATTTTGCTGCTGTTGCTTATGTTGGCGAGAGCACGGTCGAGCCTCTAAGGTATTGTACCTTGTTTATGAGTGTTGATCCCACTTCAGATGTTTACGGATTAATTACAATCTTTGTTACGCGTCCACATTGTCAGTTTTGATCTCATATCAGATAACTCAGAAATCAAGAAAGAGATAATATACATCTTGAACTCATGACCTAACGTTCCTAATGTTGTGCAGGTACTATCACAACATTACAGCTAACACGTTGGTGATGTTGAAGGCGATGGCTGAACATGGCGTTAAGACATTTATCTATTCGAGCACTTGTGCAACTTACGGCGAGCCCAAGATCATGCCAATTACCGAAGAAACTCTACAAGTGAGACTTTCCCAATGATGTTGTAGAATTTTCATGAACCCTTACCATTACCATTACCATTACCCTGATTATATGTCGATGCAGGACCCGATAAACCCATATGGAAAAGCCAAGAAGATGGCAGAAGATATCATTCTGGACTATTCCAAGACATCCACCATGGCTATCATGATCCTAAGGTTGGTCTTGATGTCTATTTTTGTCTTCTTGACCATTAGTGTGAGCCCTACAAGAGTAAGCAGCCATATATGACAAGGGTTGTAGGTGAAGTAGCAGAATGCTCATATAATAAGAATGAGGTCACTGATTTCGATCCTTATACGTGCGGTTATTGCTGATAAAAAAATAAGAGTCTTAAGTATTTCCTTAGAGTGACGTAAAAGTTGTTTATGTATTCTTTTTTGTCTTCAGATACTTCAATGTCATAGGGTCGGATCCCAATGGGAGGCTAGGAGAAGCTCCGAGACCTGAACTACGAGAGCAGGGCCGGATTTCGGGGGCTTGTTTCGATGCAGCTCGAGGGATTACTACCGGACTCAAGGTACCATGTCCCCGATCTTTCTAAGAGTATTGATCATATAAGAATGGGGTTACATATATATTTTAAAATGGGGTTACATATAGTTTATTTATGTTTGTGGTTGCACATATATATAGGTTAGAGGAACTGACTACAAAACACCTGACGGGACTTGCATAAGAGACTATATTGACGTCAATGATCTCATCGACGCGCATGTTAAGGCTCTCGCCAATGCCAAACCCCAGAAGGTGGGAATCTACAACGTTGGAACGGGACAAGGTAGGAACCAAATTAGTCAACCTCAAGATATGCTACGTTTTCATTTCTCATTCTTAAATCCCGTGGAATCCATATGCAGGTAGATCAGTGAAGGAGTTTGTGGAGGCATGTAAGGCGGCGACGGGGGTGGACATAAAAGTGGAGTACCTGAACCGCAGACCAGGAGATTATGCGGAAGTTTACAGCGACCCTTCGAAGATAAGGAATGAGCTCAACTGGTCAGCTCGGTACACGGACCTTAAGGAGAGTTTGGAGATTGCCTGGAGATGGCAAAACAAGCATAGGAACGGCTATAATTCTTAAAATTACCACAATGTGGTTTACTGTACCAGGAAACAATTAGTGTCCTACTCCTAGCAGTTCCAATTTTATGCATGTTGCGTCGCCTTCGTTTTACACTATTGGGGTATGTATGTGAAGTGTGTGTGGTGTCCTTACGCAGGCGACGAAAAGAGCTGTTTGTACCTGATTCCATCTTTATAGCATTTTATTTTTTGTGATTTCAGATGTGGCTAATGTGTTAGCACAATGCAGAAATGGGTAGACCAATTTTGTTTGAAGAAACCAAACAATATTTAAGACACTTTTGGTGGAGGTCGCACGGGTTTTGGGGATGGAAATATCATCCATATCTCATGAAAACCAGATACAAAAACTTCATTAAATGATCTTGGATTCCGGATAAAACATTTTGGGGGTGGAGAGATATCTCATGAAAACCAAATTCCTATTCATGTTGCTGCAAACAAACACATCCATAAGCATTCGCCGGTTTTAATTTCCCCTTTTGCTGGACCTCCTCCGTGGACCGTCTTCCTTCTCGCTCTCCCCGCTGCTGTCAAGCTCATCGGAAGGCGCTGCAGAAGCATTCTTTCTTTTCTCGTACACCCCCTTGACCTGAAACACATCATCATAGCAAATGTAACAACACTACATTTCATTTACATAAGCGAAAATTGATCATAACGATGTAGATTTCTTGATAACATACTGTGACTGGTTTTCTCCCTCCAAAAAAGATCTTATAGAGAATGGACAGAAAAAGAACCAAGACAGAGACAAGAAGGCCGGTTGTCAAATTAGGTTGCTTCTCTGCTTTCTCGATGAATTTCTGAAATAATCACATGTAACACGAGTGATCAAAACATGGTTGAGCAAGAACTTAACATGCATTGTGGAAAGGATAAAGGAGTTGCCCAACTTACCATGATCTTAGGCTTGTGTGCTGATAAGAAAGGAATGTCCCCTATCTTGTAGAGAAGCTCAAACATCTTCTTCTGCAAGTATTATAGCACAAGATTTGTTATATTTCCAATCCTGCAAGCAAAAGAATCGAGCGTATCAAGATGAGCTGAAGATAAGTACCTGGAAGGTAGCATGTGCTTCCTCGGCCTTCTGTTTCTCAACTTCAAATTTTGGCAACCAATAATTCTCCCTATAGGATTTTGCAACAGTCTCTTTTCTAGTCACCAAGATGTTGTCAAACAAGATTCCATCTTGCATTGTCCAGATCTCGATCCCAATACCAGAAATAGGCTCAAGATTTGCCCTCTCAGTTTCAAAGTAATCAGGATTGGGGATTTCACGAGGCGCCCATATACCCTTATAACCCGGGTTTTGGATCAAAGGAGCTTGCCACTTTCCTTTATAAGCAGGGTTGCTCTTCGTTGGCCTAGTCCATTCCCCACAGCCAGGTGCCAACTCACACTTCGGGTTCAGAATCTTCGGTGCCTCCCATTCTCCATCCTCCTCCTCATCCCAATCCTCAGGCTTCACAGCATCAGGATCATCGATCTCATCAGGCTCATCATCCAACCACCCTTCAGGCTTCACGGCTTCATCATCAACAATCTCCAATGGCTCGTTTTCATCCCAATCATCAGGCTTCCTAGCCTCTGGATCGGGAATCTTTTCACGATCATCCCAATCCGTAGGCTTCTTGTCATTTGGATCAGCAATTGTCTTCGGTGGGATCAGAGGCGGTTCAAAATCATCCGGTGAGAGGAAGCTCACCTTGTTTTTCTGCTCTCCATCTATCAGAATCCACAGCTTACCACCAGGTTTGAAGATGGCTGTGTAGACATGTGTGAAGTTGTCAGAAGTGGGCACCGAAGGAGGGTTTGCGAGGTGATGCTCGGTGTATTTCCCGTTCATGGGGTTCTTGTGCCTGAAAATGAAGTGCACCTTGTTTGTCTGCATTCCACATTTGTCGGGCCCGAACATGATGGAGTAAGGAGAGTCATTGTTGAAATCTTGAGGGGTCCATCCAGGCTTCTGAGGTTGGAGAAATTTCAAGTACGCACCTCCACATTCAAGTCCCTTTTGTAACCGGACCTCATACTGAAGAACAACTAGTCCACCATCGTTGAGTTTCACTGGCGTATCGAGCTCCTTCACTATTCCATATTTCCTCGCCTTCTCGCTTACAAGAAGCCCGTAGTCATCATGTCCCTCACTCTTAGACCGTTGCCATACACCTAACCGAATAAAAGACATCAACAAACAGAGCAACAACCATGTGAAAACCAAATATTGAAGTGAAAACTGAAGATCATTTGTTTCCATTGGATTACAGGTTTTAACAGTCAAGATTTTTCCAAATTTTGGTTTTCACATGAGTGCTCCCCTCAACAAACATCTTAACTTGCATATGATCAATCAAACCATTTGATAGCCATGACATAACAAAAAGAAACCAGTAACATGGAACATATTTGAGATCTATAAGGCAATACAGAAAGTCATCCTTATTGAGATCCCACATTACCTCACACAAACAGATTACTCTTAATCTTGGTATTTGGACAAGTTTTGAAGTGGAATGGGGGTAATCTCAATCCTATTCATGACATGTTTATTAAAATTAGACAAAGAAAAAGAAAATTTTGTAAATCGTCAACCAATCCCTTACGTAATTTTCTTGTCGATTTCATGATATTTTGAAAAATGTGGTTATATCTTCAAAGTTTCAAGAGAGAATGATTATGATAGATCATTCTCATTCTTGATTGAAAAATCCCAATCCAGTTGTTACTATAAGAACATTAAACATTCTTTCTAATGTACATTAACAAAAATGGAAATTGGGTAGATAATGTGACAGCAAAAACCAATCATTAGTGACATTTGTGAATAGATATGACAAATTAAGATCCAAAAAATAAAAAGGCAAAGAAAGAGAGAAAACCTGTATACTCCTCCTTGTTGGAAACAGTCCAACGTCCCTCAAATGGCTCATCAAATGAATCATAGAAGATCTAACAACAAATTAGCAATATCACATGTACCTGTATGTATTAAAATTGCATATATGTATAAGTTTGGGTGGATAGACAGAGAGAGAAGAGTTACCGGATCAGGATTGGCACAACAATGAATGGTGAAAGCTCCAAAAAGGAGGATCAAAGGGAGCTTTGACCGCCTTTCCATCATCAATCAAACCCTAACCCCAACCCCAACAAGGATTGCAGAACAAGAATGTGTCACTGAAGGTCGAACTGAGCTTGAAACGGAGAAATTGAATGAGAATGTGGGTATGAAATTGAAATAAGGAGAGAGATGGGGTGTTTTATGGCAGAGCTGGTGATGAAATGTAGCCATGCAGGAACTCTGAAGGTGTCTAGATTTCCGTGGAGCTCGGTCTTCTCCGATTTTTCTCTGCAACTGCTCACTGCCCAGTCTACAGGTTATTTTCGTCTATTTATACTTCGAGAAATAATAATAAAAAGTGTTATCATATTTTGGGTTGGGGTAATTACCGAAAACTGTCCACAGGAATTGAC
>JAYMSU010000155.1:0-17256 GCA_036897765.1 Erodium chrysanthum | reverse complement strand
CCCGCCCGGCCCCTAACCCTCCACTGCTTCATCAATCTCAATCTAGCCGCCTGTTTTTTTATACATATACTTGCTAGTGTCTTCCTTAAAATAGTATGTGACAGCTACATTTTGTTCTTGAGCCCCCAACTGGTCTGACCCCAAAATAAACAATGGCCTACACCTACAGATAGATCATTCATTGGAAACTTGCATATAGATTCATGCAATATATATAATAGGCAGCAAGTTGCAACAATTAGATTCACAAAATACAAAAACAGTTCCAGATATACTTGTACACTTGAAGAATGCAAATTCCAAATTCTAACTTACACCTGCCAGTTATGGCAGAAAGGTTCAAGCATACAAAACAAGCACTTGGCAGTGATGATAATGATGATGATAATCTATTATGAAGTAATTAATGCTCAGCGGGATGAGTAAATAAATCGGTTACCAAGATGCGACGGGGCATACCCATGTTTTTATTATTGGTGGTGTCTGGAGCTGACTGGAATTTACAGTTTCTGCAACAATCTCTATACAACTGCTGTAGTAGCACTATAAGAGGGAATGATTCCAAGTGCATTTTAGGCTTTCTGACCATGAAAACTTTAGTCACCCACCCATGGATGCCTGAATCTTTCATAACTTAACAAGTCCCCCTCCTTGTCTCCACCTGTACACAGTCTAGTGTTGCAACTTTCTTTGCTGGCCTCTGGATATTATCCTAAGCAGACTGGAAAGTCACCTTCCCGGTAGCTGTTGCCTCGTAATCTGCACAGGCCTCTGGAGTGTCTTCCTCACTGGGTGGAACCAGCTGCCAAAACAACGGTAGGTAATTGTCCCAGTCGTTCAGAATGGTTGCGCCTTTGCTGCTACCAGTTTTTTCCTACACAATATTTTTTCAAGAGCTCAGAATAGTGGACAAGAGTTATTATACTTCTGAATTTGCTAGTTACTACGATAGAAGATGAAATTTTAAAACGTTTGAGCCAATTTGACAATGGCATGGGCTATAAATTATTAGTAGCAAAGTACATCGATGTAATTATATGGTTGGTTGCCTTACCACATGGGCTTCAATGAGGTTCTTTAGCTGCATCTGCCCCACAGGTGCTTTTACTCTCTGGATCTTCACTATTTCCTTATTTATCTGCTCAAGAATTTAAACAACTTTTTTACCTTCTATTTAAATAATGCAAATTCTAGTGCAAGCACACAGCAATGTATTCTTCAGTTCGATAATAGTGTTCATGAAAAGTAATAATCCCCATTTCACGGGACTAGGTGCAATAGTATAATGCTTTTGAGACACATTCATAAGCAATAAATTCAAAATCCCAGTCCGCCACAAGTAAATCTGCAAACGATGAAGAACAAGAAGAAAGAGGATGGATCACAAACCTTGGGAATGAGAGTATCATCCTCGTCAAGGATGTATGCCAAACCTCCAGTCATTCCAGCAGCTACATTTCTACCCACTCTGCCAAAAGTAAATAGTAAACACAATTGTTGTGAAGTCCGTTTCTTTCAATGCGCTAGACTAGACCACACCAGAGTATTAGTAGAGAGGAGTTACTCACTTTCCCAGTATAACCACACAACCACCTGTCATGTATTCCAAACAATGGTCTCCAGTGCCTTCAACCACTGCTTCGGCCAGTGAGTTTCTCACTGCAAATCTCTCCCCAGCTTTTCCTCTTATAAATACTTGACCACCAGTGGCCCCATACAAGCACGTATTCCCAACTATAGTTGCATCCTCAGGGCAAAACCCAGTTTCCTCCACTGGGGTTACAACCAACTCTCCTCCGGCCATACCCTTACCATACAAGTAGCTAGTGTCAGTATTATATTATATGCTTGTACAATGGAAGACTAGACTAAACACAAAATATGGTCGAACACATCAAGGCCGGATCCAATTTAGATGCTTATAAATAATATCTGTTTTTGCAAACATGTGATAACTTTTTATTGATTTTTTTTCCACATGTACCCCTCCATGACTTCTGCTGAATTGTCATAACAAACTAATTTAAAGAGTATATTCCGTAAACTAGCTATAATTGACTGTCAAGCGGATACTTAAAATGGAGAATGGAGTTGAGTATCAAACTACTTAAATCAGATGGTGAATAAGAAAACAATTTGTGCTTCATTGCCAACTCATTTCAATCTGATGAGTATTTTACGGAAAATTGCAAGTCATGTTATAGCAAACCTGCATTATTCTTAAACTAGCTAGCTGAATTAAAATATGAATGTCCCCCAGAAATCAGAAACTCAAAGATTTGGTCAACAACATACCTTTCCGACATAATCGTTAGATTCCCCTACAAGGCGAATATTCATTCCTGGTGTCAAAAAGCATGCAAATGACTGCCCAGCACTCCCATTAAATCTACAAACATGAAAACGAAAAAATATTTAGCTTGGATATGAATAACAAAATCATTGACGTGCGTAGTACCACGTAATAGAAAATTATTCTGAGATAAACCCTGACATACGTGATGTTCAGTTGCCCAGCAAAACCAGTGTCGCCATATTTCTTGGCAATTGCACCAGCCACACGCCCACATACAGCACGATCAACATTGTATATATTCATAGTTTTGTTGACAACCTTTTCATTCTCGATTGCACCTGAGACCTGAATTGTTTTTTTGGAGAAAAATAATTTAGAGTGAGTGAGGGAAAAGATAGCAAATTACAGAATAGATGCATGCAATTACAAAAAAACATCTCTTTCTCTTGCCATAAGTATTCACAACAAAGAATTCTAGATGTCAAAACATAGCAAACAAGAACTGACTTTTAAGCAGGAAAAGTGTCAATTTAGAGGATAGCAACCAAGGCATCATAATACTTCTAAAACTGATTCCATTACAGACGAGACAGGTCCCGCTGTTAAAATGAGAATTTTAATCCTTAAGGATGGACTATTCTCAACTATGCATTAACAACCGAACGAAACCTTATTAACATGACCCACAAATATGTAAATAAATTGTTGATGGAAGAGGCTGTTGCACAGAGATGAGAATGGTCTGTAAAACTTAATCAGACACATCAAATCCAAGACAAGGTTTTGAACTATTCAGTATTTTTCATCATTTATGGCAGAAATAATAAGGTCCAAAAACATTGTATTACAAAAGAGCCCTCATTAATTATATCCAATATGTTCATGTATGTATATATGTATAAAAGAGCTTAATAGCAATGATAATGTCACCACATATCTTGTTTGCTGCAGTGTTTCATACAATATAATGCCAATTACTTATGTTTCATTAGCTAGTAAGGATGGCTAAACAGCTAACCTAGAATTGTTTTCGGTATGGTAAAATTGATTTTTTAAGGAAATCTTACCTCTGGATCTGCTAGTATTATATCATCTAGAACGGGACCATTTGTATGAACATCCTGATTCCTGATTGCTGTACTGCTCAATTTTGGTAATCCAACATTCTAAACAAGAGACGAAATTATGTTAAATTTAGGACAGAGATGATAATATACAAGAGAGAAAAGTCAAAGGCATGACAATTATTTGTACACATACTGAGAGAATGTAACTCAGATCCAGATGCTGGGTTTTCACAAGTGAGATATCTCGCACTCTGAACAAATCTGTTCGTCCAATTATGTCATCTAACTTCTCAAATCCAAGTTGTGCTAAAATGCCTCTAACCTGCTTGGAAAACAATTAAAACGAGATTAACAATATCAAGCTACAGAGCTTTAGGGTGATCAAAATAAAAATGACAAAAATCATAACGAGTTCAAAACAAGATTAATTGAGAAGCGAATAAACCAATAAATACTCAAATGTAGAGTTAGGCAAGCAAATAATTACCTCTTCAGCTACATATAAAAAGTAGTTAACAAGATCACCAGGCACACCAGGAAATCTAGCACGAAGTTCTTCCCTCTATAATGAAGAGGGGAACAGCAACAAGCAAATAAGAAAATGTTAGAAAGAGAACGTGAAATGAGAACATAATGGCACAAATTGATCACTCTCCACACCTGACTGGCAACACCAACTGGGCAATTATTTGTGTGGCAAATTCGAGCCATAACACATCCAGTGGCAATCATTGCCACAGAACCGAAGCCATACTCGTCAGCCCCCATTGCTGCAGCCATTAATACATCTACACCACTTTTAAAGCCACCATCAACTCTGAGAATAACCCTCTCCCTAAGCCCATTTGCAATGAGTGTCTGTGCAGTTGTTACCAATAATCAAAATGCACCAAGAATGTCATCAAAGAGAAACATGAGAAGAAAATAGATATTGTGCCATTCAAATTAGTGGTTTCAAGCATCAACCTGGTGTGTTTCTGTAACTCCTAGTTCCCAAGGACCACCAGCATGCTTAATGGAACTAATAGGGCTGGCTCCCGTGCCCCCATCATGCCCTGATATCTGCAAAGTCAGGGTAAAAGTCAGTTACAAATTCTGCTGGTATGGCATAGAGAATTCTAAATACAAGAGGAGCTTTTATATGTTGTTTTTTTACGTATCCAATAGATAATCTTAATCCTTTCAGAAATTTAAGCAAAATAGCATAATAATGTGGTGTTATCATATTACCAAAAGATTTTGTTAGATTTTACTCAAACCTAAAAGCTTAAGTTGTTAGGTGGAGGGCCCAATTAGTAAGCAGTCTCAAACCCCACAAGTATGCAAGTGAGATGCTTCAACACTCCTCTCGTATGCAAGCATATTATGCAATGTATAATATATCTCAGTGTAGAAAATGTCCGAGTGACTACACCGAGGTTGTGTTTGTACACATGTTTGGGAATAAGAAGGGGATTAGGAATGAGAATTGCCTAGTGTGAAATGTAGCTTCATTTTGATTCCCATTGCCAAACTATCTCATAGGTATAGGATGATTCTTACTTTTGCAAAACGTGAATAAAAATAGGGTGATTTGAGGGGTGATTCCCATTCACACAAAAAACTATCCGCATACAACCAATGTGTCAAATATGGAATCGCATGGGAAATAAATAAAAAGCCACGGGTAGATAGAATATATTTGTACTCATGGATATATGATAGGAAATGAGTGTACACCTGTATGACATCAGCGTTACCCTTTGCAACGCCAGAAGCAACAGTTCCAATCCCAGCTTCTGCTACAAGCTTCACAGAGACCTTAGCCTTGGGATTGACCTATTAGTTTGGCAGACACCAGAAACCACTTAAGGGCCATGGTCTGGAGATTAACACATATAAATAATGTAAGCAAACTCAAGATACATCTGATAATACCTGGTGTAGGTCAAAGATCAACTGGGCAAGATCCTCAATCGAATAAATGTCGTGATGCGGGGGAGGAGATATAAGAGGAACCCCAGGTTTGGAATTTCTTAACCTTGCAATATATGCACTAACTTTTTTCCCAGGCAGCTGACCTCCTTCACCTGGCTTTGCGCCTTGTGCAATTTTAATCTCTAACTGATCGGCATTGACCAAGAATGTTGGAGTGACACCAAACCGTCCTGAAGCCACCTGAAGATATGATAATTGTTTTAAGAAATATTGACCCTCAGCAAATACTTTGATGAATAAATTGCAGTAAAACAAGTACTGTCTATATGAAATCCAACTATTTGAAATTTAAACCATATTCCTCAACCCAAAAGATAATATTTCATTCAGAAAGCCATACCACAGACATGAGTGCTGCTAATCAAAATGCATATTTATTATTAAAAAAATATGTAAATTATGTAATTGTCAAAAGCAAAAGGTCAGTGTCATAACCTGCTTGATAGCGCTCGTGGCAGTATCCCCATTTTGTAGACCTTTGAGATGTGGCAGTGTTGGAGAGTATCCATCAACCACATCTGTAAGTGGGCTCCAACGAATAGGATCCTGAGGGGAAATAATGTTATTTTTACCATGACCCTTTAAGTATGTTTCAACAATATTGTATTACAAATTTTATACACATTTAACAGATTACCTCACCACCTTCCCCTGAATTAGATTTTCCACCTATTCTATTCATTGCAATGGCAATTGCTTCATGAGTTTCTCTTGAGATAGCTCCAAGTGACATCCCGCCAGTGCAAAATCGCTCAACTATAGATGAAGCAGGTTCAACCTTTCCCACCGAAATTGGAGCGCGATCACTTTTGAACTCAAGAAGATCACGAAGAACCTAGTAAATTGACAAGTATTAGCATTTATAAATAGTTTATAAAAAAATTATGAAAAAATAGGAAGTATTTCAGCACTCACATTCACAGGTCGGTTAGCCAAGTGCTGCTGATAAACAGAGAACGCACTTTCACTCTTTTGGCGAACAGCTTTATGGAGCAACTTTGACATCTCTGGGTTGTTTCCATGATACTCCCCTGTAAGCAGAAAGATTAACGGTCAGTAACTGTACGAAATATAGTAAAACTCCATCAACAAGGTTAAACCGGGTATCAACTTTGACATGAAACCCCAAGGAAAAAACCTATACATGTAAATGATATGGTGATCAACAATCCTGTGAAATTCTATACAATTTGGATGACAAATATACCTCCTGGTCTCATTTGTATAAATCCAAAATTTTCTAGTCTTTTTGCGGTATCCTCAGAGAAAGCCTTCACCCAGAAAGATAATGTCTCCCTTGCCAACTGCAATATAAATGAATAAATATATAAATGGACGTAAAATTAACAGCACTAATACTTCACTTGCAAGACAAAAAATTATACTCCCTCCATCATAAAAATAAGAGTCGTGTGTATTTTTAACAAGGATTATGGATTAAGTGTGTTAGTGCTTCATTTACCACTACATTCGCCCAAGATCTGTAACATCTTATCCCACTGAGTGGTTGTAACTAACTTAAACCAAGGATGTTATTGGTAATTCATACCAAACTAACTTCCAAATAAGAAACTGAACATTTATTTTAGGACATCTGAATACTAAATTTAGAAGTAGGACACTAACTTTGAGATGTAGAGGGTAGTAGTTTAGGACCAAAGAGCCAGGTACTAGTAAAGTTGATAAACTTTCCAGGCCTCAGTGTCAGATTAGTTGGCTATAACATTAATACAGTTATTACTATTTGACAACCTGCATAAATTTAAGGTGCTGGCTTGCAGATGGACTGAAACATTTTAGCGTCCTTCAATTATTTAAGGTCTTATGTTACCTCATACAGACCAAATTTTTGTGACAGCAGTCATTAAGTAACATTTATCTTTAACTGTAAAAACATATGTTATCTTATTGGGAAGATATATCTGCTTAATGAGTTGCACATAAAAGTATTTGTAGACTTGCATTCTTTAGAAGTTTGCACAAAGTGTCAATTCTAATCAGGAAAATTATTTTATTAGTGACCCAAGTCGTTGGTTTTGTTGCAATACCTCATCAAGAGTTAAGCCACCAATTTTTGATACACTCCCACAAAATGCAACATCTACAACGTCCTTCCCTAAACCATAAATCTCAAATATCTGCGCACCACAATAACTGAAAACCACAAAAGAGTGAGAAGATAGCCAAACTAGCTGGCCAAGGGAGAAATAATCATAGAAGCAGTCTGTAAGTTGATCAAAATTAGTATAACAAGAGATGCGGAAAACTAGCAATTAAAAAAACTAGTATTCACAATTCAAACCTGGAAAGCAAGGAGATGCCCATTTTGGAAAGGATTTTGAGAAGACCGGATTTAACTGCCTGTAACAATAAGGCACAATCAGAACCATATATTCAAGCCTTAAGACGAGAATATATAAAGAACGAGTATGACTAAACTAGCCGAATAAAAACCCAAATTTCATGTTTCTGGGTCTGTTAGGACACCTTTGGTAATACTCTTCTCAGTATCAACAAAAAAGATGCTTAAAGAGGTTATATGGTTCACATAATCTATAAACATTTCTGGAATTGAATATACGATGATATATTTTTCTGAATCAACACAAAAGGAGGTGCTTACATAAGTTCAATGTCTTACATGATCTATAAACTCTTTGCTAAAAGGCTCATGGTGTTGATGCAAAAAATATGTAAACTACAGCTAAGAGCAATATTTAGAAACACTACTGAAGCCAAAGGTTCCAAACATATCAGTACTCAGTAACCTGCCACATATCAGGTATGCATATGAAAAGTCTCACAATTCACAAGGTATTAGTTGGACAAGGAAGCACCAAAAATTAATAACCATGACAAAATTCATAACCGCAACATGGATGATAAATGAAAACCAACATTTGGACAAGGAAGCACCAAACTAAGACCAAACCTAGCCATACCATAGCCTCCTAAATATATCTGGTATTAGTTGCATCACTAGCATATCCAATAGAGCCTTCGTGAAAAGAGACACAACAGTATTATTGCTGGAAAAGGTTATCTTATAAATCTTAAATTTGATAGAGAGTCGACAATTTCATTAAAGCACATTTCATCCCTTAGCAAAGATTGTACATTATTACTAAAAGTTAATTCTGTTAAAAGTATAATAACATAACAGAGAAATCTAAGAGTACCAATTACATGCATAAGATGTAACAACAGTGAAAATATAACAGTTTCATCAATAGTGCGAGGCATGTTTGCTTAGAATTTACAAGATAAAAAAGCGGGAAATGCACTTTAAGAAAATATAAACTGGGGATGCATACTGACCTTGCAGAAGTTCGTTTGAGCCTGTTCAATTGTTACTGTAGGCATCTTCCCATTCCGCATCAAATTTACAGTTTTAGTACTCAAACGCCACTGTCGGCATGTCTCCAATGCCAAATACGGACATATGGCACTGAAAACATATTTTAGGGAGAAAATGTTTCAGGCTGACTAAGTCAATCAAAAATCTTAGCATATCGCAACAATGAATTTTTGCCTAGGAAGGGAACGTATGCTATTCGGAGTAAGGACGTATTGACAATAATCCATGCAGACAGAAAAAGAAAAACTAGGATCTTCCAATATAATAGTTCTGAGCAAGCTAGGAATGTGAAATATAAAGCTTATTAACAAGTAGATTGGGACCTTAATGGCAATGATTTTGAAAAGGGAAAGTAGCTGATATGATAGTCACTTACTTTGGTGCCAGTTAATAAAAACAGAATTCTGAAACTTTGATGAGCTATCGATGAACTAATACAATGAAACTAAGACGCAGAACATACACGGTGATGACTCTCAAAATCTAATACTCCTAATTTCAGACGATAAAGTATGGGTAGATAATTCAGCAACTGCCATCAGATCAAATAATACAAGTTCTTAACGGTGATATTACTGGGGGGGAAGACCAAATATGTCATTGCCTTAAAAGGTTATGATCAAAGAAAACAAGAAATACCTTGCACCATATCCTATCAAACAAGCAAACTGATGAGTGCTGAAGCACTGAGCAGTATCTGCTACAATTGAGGCTGACATTCTTAAGCCGTTCTGAATGAGATGTTGGTGGACAGCACCAACTGCAAGAAGTATTGGAACGGACGGTCGTGTTGGTTCCTGGAAGGAGAAAACAGAAAATCACTTTCCAAAAAAAACTCAAGCAGGCCACATAGAGAGCCAATATACAGGAGAAGTAAGAATTGGATAAATGAAGAACAGTCTCTGTTGACATTCTTTACAACTTGGGTAAATTCACAAGCACGGCAGTATAGAATTCAGATTTTAATTAAAACGAGGCTAGTGTTGCAATCTTATCATGTTTGCACAAGAAAAATATTAGAGATGTGGAACAGGATTCCTAAATAGGTATAAGGAGATTGCACCAAAGAACCAAGAGAGATAATAATAACACGGCAACAGGCTAAGATTATACATGAGAAGACTTATCAACAGCAAACCTTAAACAGTTGCACAGACAGGTATAAGGAGAGCACATACTCCAGTATAAGTTTAAGTTGTTGAATCAACATGTGCACAAACAAAAAGAAATGTTACCAGCTCATCAGACCGGTCAGAGAGAATGAGCAATTGGGAGCCATTTCTAACAGCATCATCGGCAGCTTCACAAAGTCTATTTAGTGTCCGCTCCAAGGACCCCTCAACCCCTTTACGTATATCAAAAAATGTGGGTAAAACACGGGGTTTTAGGTAAGGATCTTTCAGCAATGACTCAAGCTCTCCTTCATTCAATACTGGACTGGATAAAGTAACCTAAACCAAAGTGATAAAACAATCAAACTTATTCACATGAAGTTGGAATATTAAAGAAGTAAAAGATCCATTTATGCAAGAAAAGTAGATTGACATAGTACACTGCTGTGTGATGACACAAAAATGCAATAACATACCTGTGAAGCATTTTCAGGTCCAACCTCCAAAATGTTTCCTCTCTTTCCAATATTGACTTCAAGGGACATGACTAGTCCTTCTCTAAGGGGGTCAATAGCAGGATTTGTTACCTGCAAAAACAGAAGAATCAGAAAATGCAAGGTTTGGAATGAAACTAACATAAGTATAATATTAAGGAACTAAATAGTTGGAAAATATATTTGCGGTTGTCTATCGTTCATCAAAGCGAATTTACACTTCATTTTTTAATACTTATATACATCAAAATTAACTCAGATCAATAAGATATGAAGTCACAAAACTGAATTCCTGCCATTAAACTGTTGCTAACTATTGCTATGCACATAGTTCATACATACCTGAGCAAATCTTTGCTTAAAATAATCATATAGCATGTGTGGCTTCTGAGACAAGACTGCCAAAGGAATATCATCTCCCATGCAAAATGTAGGCTCCTTTCCTTGTCCAGCCATGCTCTCAATTACCATTTGCACATCCTCACTAGAATAGCCAAATGCCCTAGTTCCCCCCAAGCATAAACAATGAGCATTATTCACGATACTAAATTGAGTAACTACAGCAATAAACATATTGAAAATAAAAACAAAATAAAACCCTTCTTAAACCACATATTTTATATGTAAATCAATGAATATGTGCATAGGATGGTTTAAGAAGATGAAGATATTAACTGGCATTATCTTTTTATATCCAAAAAAAGAAGAAACACCAGATTTATCAAATCACCACATTACAAGGTTTCAGTAGAGAGAATACAGAGCTGTGAATGATTCTCAGAAAAAAACTTAAAATGTGGTCTTAAACCTTGATAATTACACTACCCTACTTTATTGATAAGCTTTAATTCCACAAGATCCAAATAGAATCATTAAATTGATTACTTTTTATGCTACAGACTCCTACAACAGCTAGGAATTGATGAACTACATATTTGCGTTGAATGGAGAAAGCTGTTTCAAACAATGAAGAAAGTTGGTTTCAGGGATTCCCATATTCCGTTTGCAGACTTCTTCCTCATAAAATTGATTCTTTTTAAGTTAAATTGTTTTCTGATGAATATATTTTATTTCCCGAACAAACAGAATCAAAAGATAGTATCGTCAACCAATAATTATTTTATCTTTCTAACAAAAAATAAATAACATAAAGTACCCTTATCCAAGTTAAAAAGGAAAAGGGAGAATAAAGGAGCAGATTCCCCTGATAAAATACACTATCCCTTGAATTTTACTAGTATGTACATTTCACTTATAATTGTTACCAAAATATCAGAAAACAAAAACATTTTGAGGCAACACACTTACTGTTGGTGCCTTAAGATTGCTTCGTTGTCCATAACAGTTGACGAGAGGAACTTCACAGGCTTCAAGGGTCGCATATTTTCACTGACCCACTTCCCATAAGGATGTGACAATGCCACTCGCTTTTTGACTTCTGTATTCTCATAGACCTTGAATTCAAAATTTTATAGGATCTAATATGAGTATGGAAAAGTGACATAATACTGACACAAGGTGTAGCCTTTTATAAAGAGATTGACAGTAGGAGAATTTTTTTACAGAAAGGGTTCAATATATGTATATCCAACACATTCTTGGGTAGGGTAACCATGAGCTTCAAAAGGAAATGCCTAAAGAGGTAGAACCTCTTTTCCCACGAGGCAAAGGACCTCATGTGGCAAGATATATATTAAATGCAAAATTTAAATGTCCTATTAGGATGCCATCAAAAACCAAGGTTACAAGACTAACAGCATTGAATGCTTAGAGACAATAATGCCTCTGAAAGACTTCTACCTTTGTAAAGGAAGCCACAGTAAACAAGGGTGGTATCACAAAATTAGAAGACATAGGGTAAAGGTAATTTCACCAGAATACAGCCATAAATGTGAACTATCCTAATCAAAACCAAAATTACTGTAACTAAAAACCAAGCTCAGAAATGAAAGATACATGCAAAAATATGGTGGTGGAGGGGGTGGATTGCACGCTAAAAATACGAGAGAGAGGAAATTAAGGCATTTAGAAGTTGGAACCAAGAAAAAAGGCATATAAAAGTATTGGGAAAGGTAACTAAGGATGGGGGTTTGATTCCTCTTCATAGCTGTGGATTGATGAGAACAGCATGCAATCACAACTTACTGATTAGTACCAATCTTGTAAGCACACTAAGTACAACCAAATGAAATTGAGCACAAACCTGCCCAGCCAGTAAATCAACAGTTATCATCATTCCTGGACCAAGACGCCCTTTCATTGTAACTTTTGACTCATCCATGGGTAACACTCCAACCTGAAGAAAAATAAAATGAGATACTGTTCATATCTAGTTGCAATGACTATTAAACTATGAATAAAAATAGGAAAAGTGACAATAGCAGACCATGATCATCGGAACATTCATCATGGTTACAAATATAGTATGGCCTAACATGAAAAGTCTCATTTACCTTGCATTCCTCTCCTTCTTTTTCTCTCTGTTTAAATTAGGAGGCAAACAGTGACCCTTCAATGCTACTAAATACAGTGACTTGTTGATCTAAAGTAGAAACCAGCATTTTCCTTGTCAACTAAGTTTTTATACTTTAACAGAAGAATTCATCTTGTTGTCTCACCAACCCCATGGTGATTGATGCCAGTGTATTTAGAGATAATGACTGCATCTATTGGAGCAAAACAAGACAAATCCACGTGACAAGCAACCTTGGACTAGAATGTTATTTGCTATATGCAGACCTAACGCATTGTGATGTTTGCTCAAGTAATGAGTTAGAAACAATGGGGAACAATGCCCTATTCCGTTCAAATAATTCCAACCACCTATTATTGCATATTAATCATAGGATTTAGGAAGTTTAAATATGCAAAACCTAACTTGACCAATGTAATTAACTAATATCTATTGCAACTTTTTATTGAATAGATCAACACCAAACACATCACCATCATCAATTATTTTCATTTACCACCACTGGATTTGTCAAAAAAATACATGGAAGGAATAATTTCCATCATCAAATATAAAATATCTCAGCAAGTCATCCTTTGGTCAATCGAACTGTCAGTAACATTTATTAGTCCTGTTGTAACACATAGGAGATAAAAGAAACTTTTACTCCTTGAGTTTTGTTGTCATATAGGTCCAACCCATCTTAACCCAAGATCATCAAACCCAAACCTTCACTCCCATCATCAAAACTTTTAAGAGAACTTAATGAATCACACAGTAATTTCAAGCAGTATAAAATAAAATCACCTCAGATGCTACATAGACAATATTGTCTTTTGTCCGCCAATACCTAGCAGGGCGAAGTCCATTCCGATCAAGGGTAGCCCCAACTGTTTTTCCATCACTGTCCCATATTATAGTAACAAAATCAGAAAGAATAGTCAAAACTGGAAAAGGAAAGGACAAAGAGGTCGTAGATGCTTTTTGATTGAGA
Organism: Erodium chrysanthum; assembly: GCA_036897765.1. NCBI lineage: Eukaryota > Viridiplantae > Streptophyta > Magnoliopsida > Geraniales > Geraniaceae > Erodium > Erodium chrysanthum. The sequence goes on along the minus strand of JAYMSU010000155.1, from coordinate 3,506 downwards.
GAGAGATAGTACACAAATCATAAATGACCCAGATAACTTTTCTCCTGAAATAGAACAAATTGCCTCTGGAAGTATACCTGAATAACAGTAATGCTGGTCCATCCCAAGTTTCCATCTGACCTTTGTAATAGTCATAAAAATCAACAACCTATGGAGAAGGAAGTGAAAGAACATCATCCACAAATACTATTAACTAAAAGCTTCAGAGAGATCATGACCAAATAGTGTGACTGTGACATAGTATGTATGGACTAATAATCTAAACAAACAATACAATTAAACATGCTGAAAGATAAGTCTTTAGCTTCATATTATTACAATTGCAAAGGACACAAACAGAAGTATGGGATGAGCCCATGCAAAGGACTTTGACTCAGTGGCTCTCACTAGTCATTCGGTTACTTTGAATTTAGAATGCCAATGAATTTGAATAATCAAATGCATATGCATAAATTTGAAATATCAATTGCTTATTCATAAATTTGAAAACATATTTAGGACGCATCTAACTACTGAAAGTGAGTATAATTTACATATTATAGATCCACCATATTTTAATGGCTTGCATTATACCTCAGGATATTTGATTGACAAAGTTGGATGATTTTTGTATGCCTCTGGAACGAGAATCATCAGAGCCTCCTCAGGAACACGGCCACTTCTTATTAACAACTTCAACAACCACGAAAAAAACATATATAAATACCGAAGTTCCTTGATGATAATCTCATTAAAAGAGTAAAAACAAGGAAATTCAAGATGCATTCGCACACATGGATACATATATAAAAAGGAAATACAGAAGCAATCTTCTGAACAATAACTGTAAAATGTCAGGTCAATTATGTGATGCAAAAGCATAAGAAAGAATGGGTCAAAAATTACTTTCAAGTGCTTTACAAAAATTAGTAAATAAAGAAAGCCAAAAGCACAACTGCCTGAGATGGTGTCATGAGGTACTATGTCATTATCACACATAAAACCTAATAGCTTCTACAAATCCAGTACATTAATTCAAAAAAAATCTACAAAGCAGGATTTAATTTTCATTTGTAATACGTAATTCTTGCAACACACTCAGATAGCTACATGAAAATGCTACATTGAAAGATGAGATACAATATGCATGAAGTAATTGTGCCCAAAAATCCTTTTTCTATGTTCTCTTAAAAAATATTGCACATTTTGCTCTTTATAGAAAATAAATTAACAAAGGTAGTGTATATCCCAAAGCCCATTGGTACTATAGTTTGTTCACCAAATTAACGAACACTAAAGATAGTGTATACCAAGATTAATGCATCTTATATAATATTATGTTATGTACAAAATGATGCAACAACTCTTACTTCTGCAGCGCTATCAAGATTAGCAGAGTCAGATGCCTTCGGGTTCCCAAAAGGACGAATTTCATTTTCCCGGCCATGCCAAACTGAAGACTTCAATGATGTTTCTCGAGATTGCATCCAATTCAAATTCCCCTGTGTAGGGATTAAAGTGTTAATATAGAGTGATTCAAATGTATCTCATCATCACAACATACTCCAGCACAGAGGTTCAAGCTGAAACTATTACCTGTATGGTGTTGATTTCTCCATTGTGGCCAAGAAATCTCATCGGTTGTGCAAGGGGCCACCTTGGGCTGGTATTTGTACTATACCTCCGGTGATAAATGGCAAAGGGGGATTTGTAGAGATCATCCTGAAGGTCATAATAAAATAACCCAAGAACTTCTGAGCGAAGCATTCCCTTATAAACTATGGTCTGATTGGACAGAGAACAAAAGTAGAGCTCACTTCCCCAACTTTCTGAGTTTGCCACTGCTGCTTTTTCAATCAATTTACGGCAGATGTACAGCTCTCGTTCAATGTCATCAACATTCTCTTCTTTAATCACTTTAACAAATACCTGCTCTATGTTTGGCATGGTTTCTTTTGCAAAGTAACCAACTATAGAAGCATTTACAGGAACAGGCCTCCATCCAAGTACCTCGAGACCTTCTTGTCTAAAAGTATTTAGAATAACTACAGAAGCAAATAAGAATTTATGGTCAAACAACAAACTACATGTAAAAATGAAATGTTAATCATACACTTCATAATGAATTGGAAGTTTACAGTGAATGTCAAGCAGTCAACAGTGACTGATGGAATTAGAGACAGTGTTGCACAAGCCAAGCATAATAACATAGTAACATATATTTGCAAATACAGATTGCACAAACACACATAGATAGACAGACAGTGATACGCAAACAATTAGTTGAATAAATGGCAAGAAGCAATACATACATGGTAATTGAGACAGTAATGAAGCACAAAGAAAAGGGTTTCAATAATGTGCTGCATCAACTAGTAAAAACAATAACGTGATATTAATGTATTCCAAGGATAAATGATAGACATATAGAACAAACTTCCTACCTAATAAAACAACTTTAATTCAGCTAAGAGACATCAGCTTCTTCCTCTTATATTTATTTCATCAAGGCAAAATATGCAAATTAGTATAGCAATTGTTGCACACCATGCAAAAGAGGGAAACTCTTCACTACAAATCTGCAGTCTGTGTTGTACCAATTTTCTGACTATGACGCTATATCCATGGACAATCGTAAAAGCTCATGCCACTTACTAAAACAATACACATTTAAGTAATAATCAAGCATGAAACATATGTGTCCTTTTATCAGACATAAGATAAGCAAATAAAAGGAAAAAAATGAAATGATTTGACTATTAAAAAGTTATTGAACAATCACCTTCCTTAGCTTTCGTCAAAGCGTCAGCATCCTTTGGAAGGAACACCATTCCAACACCGGTGTGCAACTTATCAAACGAAGCAATCCCTTGCTTACTGGCCCAGTCATTGAATAGATCCCAAGGAATTGAAGTCATCACTCCTGAACCATCACCTGAGTCATTATCTGCTCCACAGCCCCCACGATGTTCCATGCATCCAAGAGCAGTAAGAGCATCCTTGACAATCCCATGGGACGCTATATTGTCCAAATTAGCAATAAACCCGACTCCACAAGCTCCTCTTTCTGCTAATATATCTTCCAAATGGGCAACCTGTAAAGCACATAATCATGAGAAACAGTTGCATGAAAACATCGTTTCACAATCATTTCCCCAACAGCAAAGTAACTGGAAGTCCCGCTTGCATCTTCCCTTCAAGCCAAGATACTTCCAAAATACTAAACTACCATTGATTTAGCATTTATGTATATATCACCTCAATTAAAAAAAAATGCTTACTTAAGAATAAAAGTGAATAATCAGTATATATCACCTATTCTCACAAGCAATTCAATGCCTTTTCAGCTTTGAGATACAAGAAAGTCAGTTTGTAATTCACCATGTTGGACTTTTGACTGGCAAAAAAGCTATAAGAAACGGATTGAAATGCCAGTAATAAACGAATAAGACGAAATCAGTCAGACTTTTTGGTTTCCGTTTTGGACAACTTTTCTCTTTTCCAAGTACTATCAAATATGAACGAAA